>PVKZ01005671.1:0-26368 GCA_004027375.1 Macroglossus sobrinus
CTCGAAACTGGCTTCAACCCATTTACGGAGGCGTCCGAACAGTCGCACCTCGGCGACAGGAGAGGAGTTTGGCCCGTTTTAATCGCATCCTTTACGAGTGGAGGAGAGTGGAGGGGGTGGGGACCGCCAAGAAGGAACCCCTCTTTGATCTAGAGAGGCCGTGTCCAGCCACAGCCTTCCAGGGGAAGCCACTTTCTTCTCTGTGACTTCATGTTACACTCCCAGAGTTTGAAGGGCTCAGCGAAAGCCCGGCTGAAAGGCCATGAAGCGTCCTGGCAGACGAAATGACGGACACGAGCGTGACGGCGCATTTCAAACACTCCGTCTCACAGCATTCTCCACAGAGCACTAGACTTCGGGTTCTCGGGGGAGCCCTCCCCCGCCCCCCGCTTTGTCAGGGAACCCTACATCGTTGGCTCGGGAAGCACCGTAAGACGCCGCCTCGCCTCACCCCATCTTCTGGGGGAAGGTGATGCCCCTTCTGCGTCCCTGCCGTGGCCTAGCGCCTCGACCAGCCCGGGGCGGGGGTTACTCAGCAGCCGTGGGAGGGTCGCAAATGTCCTTTATGAGCTGTGTGACTGGCCCTCAGCCCTCGGCCCTGCGGGGGGCAGGGGTGCGGGAACCACCGGGCCCGCGGGCGCGTCATCCCTGCTCCCAGAGGCATCCGTCCCGCTGTCCTCCTGAGCTTTTCCGTCCGGAAGCCACCTTCGGGACGGTGTCGGCGCGTCGCAGAGGCGTGCCCGCGCCCTGCATCGTGTCGGGCCCGAGACCATGGTGACCACACGGACAGCGCGTGGCACCGAGCTTCTTCGGAGGTGGCTGCACGTCCGTCCGTCACCGGGGCTGAGCTTCCCCGCCGGGCTGGGGGCGGTGACGGCCGGGGCACCCCTGCCCCTCCCTCCCTCCTGAGACTCCCAGCGGTCTGCGTTGCTGCCAACGCACGGTCCCTCCACGCGCCCCGCCAAGCGACGGGGCTGGGACATGCGCGCGTGCAAGCCGCGGAGCACTGCGGGCGAGTGTGCCTGCGTCACATGACCATCACCACAGACCCGCGAGACAGATGCTACGCCTCTGACCTCCCAGCGGGGGGCTCTAAGGGGGGTGAGACCGGTGGACGGCGGGGCTCACGCGGGGGGCTGAGCTCGTGACCCCATCATGACCCCAACGCCCGTTCCTGGTTTCCTGCCTTTGCTCGTGCGAGGCCTGGGACCCTCGCCCCCCGGGCCACGGCGCTGCCCGGAAGGTCTGAGGGTTTTGCCCACCGTCCCCATGCCCTCGTCTTCGCACGGGGCCCCTCACAGCGGGTGGGACCGCGGACTGTCCCCGCTGCAGAGCGACTCCCCCAGGGCCACCCGCGGGAATGGAAACCGAGCGGCGCCGTCACCCCCACTTACGGGGACGGGGGCGTGAGGAAGCAGACGGGCTGTGCCAGGAGCTGAGGGGCCCGGGACCACGAGCCCCAGCCAGCACCCGACGGCACGTGCCTTGCTCAGCGCCGCCTTCCACTGAGTCACAGAGGATGGCAGCCACCCGGTCATTCCTTCCCACAAGCCCCCGCCCGGCGCCTGCTACCTGCCGCGCGCCAGACCGGGCCGCAGAACCCATCACGGGAGAGGTGGGAGGCTGGCAGAGAGGGGGCAGACGCCTCGCCCTCGTCACCCCAACGCCTCCCCAGCCCTGGGTCTGAAGCTGAGGAGCCGGGGGTCAGAGTATATTTTTAAAATGGGTGGAATATTATTTCCGACGCTTGCTACAGACCGGGGCCCTGGGTGAGGCGACACACCTGTGCCTGTCATCATTTGCATCTTTGGACTCGTATCTGACTCTGGCCAATCTTATTCCTTCTTCGGCCTTCGCAAACAGAAGCACAGTTTTTGAAACCGGACCTGAAGAGGAGTTGGAAGCAAACAAGTTCTGTCCCCACCCCCTACCTGGCTACAGCTCTGTGAAATCACTGATTGTTCCGTAGCCTGCAGAAGGCAGCAGGAAGAGAAGGCCGGAATTGCGCTCGGCAAATGCAGGAACGGAGCACAGTCTCTGTGAGCGTTTCCATGGCGACGGTGATAACAGCTTGTATTTATAGACCCCCTATCTCTAAGGAGCTCAAAGCACGTTAGGGACACATTATCGTCTTGAGAGAGAGAGAGAGAGAAAGGGAGGGAGGGAGGCAGAGTGGGGGAGAGAAGGGAAGGAGAAGGAGGAGGAGGAGGAGGGGGTAGGAGGAGGGAGGGACCGAGGGAGGGTGAGCATGAGCCGGGGAGGCTCCGGGAGACAAGGACATGATGTGCCATTATGCACACTCCGCAGATGGCACGGAGCGAGGCAGTCAGTGACGCAAGGTGGCACGGTAAGCCAGTGGCAGCCGGCAGCCCGGACGGACCCGGTGACCCCCAGCGGCCCTGGGAGCCCAGCCGCCGGCCTTGGGCCGACGTCAGGGCTCAGCCACCGTCTCCCGCTCCTGCGGTTCTGCGCGGTGCCGCCTGGGCAGCCATGGAACCCCAGAGACGTCCAGGGCGGTTTGGCTCAGCTACTGCCGGCATGAAACGCGGGGACGATTCTTCCATGGCGATTGGGGGGCGATGCCCAAAGTCCTTGGAGACAGGGGGCCACCAGGCAGTGCCCGACGGCGGCCCCAGGAGCGAGAGGCTCCGACGTCCCGGGCTGCACACGCACATGGGGTCTGCACGCCCCAACGGGGACGGCTCCTCAGCTGGAGCCTGTGTCCCCGTGTCCCCGGGACCTTGGGAAGAACGCTTCTGAGCATCCCCTGAGACACACGTCCGCCCCGTAAGACACGTGATGTGACTCCGAGTTATCTGAAGGCTGTGGCCTCTGACGCTGCAGACGGGCTCGGAGAATCCCAGACCTGCCCTTCTCCCCACAGAACACTCCGTCCGAGAAGAGCCAGCGTCCCCTGGCAGAGGCCGAAACTCGGGGGCGGGTTCGACCGGCCCCCAAACCCCCTGACCCTGGAGCCGTCTCTGTCCCCCTCCCCTTCTCATCGTCCCCACTTCCTGCCCTTCTAGACCTTCCATTCCTCCCCTCTCACTTCCCATTGGGAAAACAGGGTCTTTTTCTTCTTCTAAAAAGAGCCACCATCTGCAGAGCATTCGGCTGCCGTCGCCATGGCAACCCCTCCCACAGGTCTGCAGCCTGTGGCCTTGGGCTCAAGCCCGGGCGAGCTCCCTGCCTGCCCTCAGCCTGTCCAGGCTCCGGGCGCCCAGGCCGAAGGGCTCCGCAGTTTGATGGCTCAGGAGGCGGAGCCCCGGGAGAGGGGAGATGTTTGACTTACAAATAGGTTTCTGATCCGCAGGACGAAAATACCTAAAACAAGGACGCCCCAGAGAAGAAAGGGGGCGCTGAGGAGCACAGCGCGCACAGGCGCCACCGGCCCTGGGGTCCCCCTCCGGGAGCCTGGGGGGACCCTCCCTGTCGTGTGTCCTCACACTGAGTCCCTCCGGTGTGCCCCACAAGACGGAGCGGCCCTCCGGGAGGAAGGCAGCCTTCGCCCTGGCGTCTGTCTCCCTGGCCCCCAGCCCTGTGCCGGGGGACAGTCTCCCCACGTCCTCGGTGTCCCCGCCCGCCCCGGGGGCCTCTCCCCGCGCCCGGGTACTGCGCCCTCTGCCCAAGCCCAGGCGCCCCCGCCGCCCCCGACACGGCACCGGCCACACGCCCGGCGGCCCGAGCCTCCCGATGCCGTCAGAGGTTGTCTTCTGTACACAGAGAACGCTCCCCGAAGGTTTACTTTTTGGACTAAAAACTCATCGTCTGCTCATTAAAGGTAAAAATGAGAAGAACGATTCGTTTTAGTTCAGCCGCAGATGGCATGATTTTCTATGTTTCCGTCTGGTGGGGCTTCCCAGCCGCTTCTGCAGGGCGTCTGAACTGTTCCTCACCTCCGGGCGCTTTAAGCTGTGGCCAGAAATTTCACACGCATGTAACTATACATGTATGCACGCGCGCACGTGTGCGTGTAGACGTGTGCACAGCTGTCCGAGCGCGTGGACACGTATGCGCCCCGAAGCCCTCGATTCGTAGATAGTGGGCCCTGGACTTCCCGTCTGTGTCCCAACAAAAGTAGGAAAATTCATCTTAAAACCAGACGCTCCGCATCGGTCACTCGTCGTATTTTAAATCAGCCTTTCAAGCCGACCGCTCTGATCGGCTCGATCCTCCTACAGTTGGAAGACGACGACACAGCGAATACACACCATTTTCTTGTTAACGCGAGACGGTCAGCTCCGCGGCCTGGCTCCCTCCAGCCTCCGCAGCCGTCCCCCCGCCCCTCCCCCGCCGTCCCCTTCTCCCCACCCGCCCCCGACCCCCACCTGGAGGGGAACCCGCCATCCCTGCGGCAGGACGGGACCCTGCGGGGGCCGCGACGGGCCTGACCCTAACGCGCATGGAGTCCCGGGCTTTGCGTGCAAGAGTTTCCCGTCCGAGGTCGCTCGCCGCCTGACCCGACTCCTTCTCCCTCCGGGAGGCCTGTGCCCCGTCTGCCGCCCCCCTGACTGCGCCCTGCGCCTCCTTGGCGCCCTAAGATGCGTGACGATGTATACGGGGGACTCAGACTGGATAAAATCCTCGCTTCGGAGACGCCTCGCCAACCCGAGGCAGCTGGAGGCAGAGGCCGTCCCGTGGCTGTGGAGCCTCCAGCGATGTCCCCGTGAAGACAGAGCAGCCGGGATGGGGGTGCTGAGCCACCCGGGGGGCCGGACGGTGCTGACGCTTTGTCCGTGCAGACACGGCACGGTGCTCTTGCTTCGGTCCTGTGCTGTCATCGTCACCGGGCGTCCTGCTCGGCACTTGTGTGAAATTGTTCCTTTTCAGCAGAACGCCAAGACCCAGCGGGTGTGCCGAGTGGCCACGGGGCTTAGCGGTGGGGCCCAGGGCCTCGGGGAGCAGCCGCGGCCTCAGCACCCACAGACCGCCGGGCTGCCCTCCGGTCTGCACTGGCCAGGGGAGCAGCACCCGCGCCCTGGGGGCCGGGAGCAGGCGGGGGCCCAGCGCCCGGAGACCAGCTGCCCGGTCTGCCCTTGGCCCCCCGTGTGGGCTCAGCCCGATCGGCCCTGCTCCGCCATCTCTGGCCGCGGGTGCAGACCAGGCTCTCAGTCCCCTGCTGCGTACTCGCCAGAAATATTTCTGCAACTGGAATTTGATTCGGAAAATGTTTTACAAATAGAGTGTCTTGGGAGAATATTTTAATTTCCCCAAAGAAAGCACGATGCACTCTTCTCCCGGACAGCAGCTCCCAAGGCTTTGGGAAGGAGATGGGAACCGATTAACCCTGGCCCTGGGCTTCACCCGGTCCCTTCGTCCGGACGCCTGTGGAACTGGGACTGGGGAGTGGGGGGTGGGGGTGGGGGATGGGGCTTGGGGTCTGGAGCCAGATCCTTTGTATCACTTGCTCTCTGTCGTCCTATTTACAGTACTAGCCACGCAGAATCACTTTGAAACATGTAACCTTTGAAGTGCTCAAGTATGTAGCAATCAAGAAGGGATATATAGCTACACATATAACTCTCTGTGTCACCTTCTACCCATATACGTGGATAATTATGCATAGATGTTTTCTTTCTCATGTAACTGGTGTCGTGACCGTGTTAGCAATGACGATGACCTTGGGGAACGCTTGTTAAACCTCCAGAATAAAGGAGCCTTTGATTACTCCTTGGCTTTTGAATTAAATTGCTGGGTATCTTTTAACCGACCAATCAACCAACCAACCAACCAACCGCATTCCTTGGCAGGACTGCTGGAGTGAACGAGTACATTATGACAAGTGGGAAAATAGGTAGGATTTATAGGGTGTTTTATTGTTGGTGGACATTGGCCTCTTGTAGACTCAAGTTTGAGCTTTTGTATGAATATGCCCAGGGCAAAGGACAGGATCTGAGTGTGCCACAGGACACCACGATAAAGGGACACTAAGTGTTCGGGGAGGCAAGGGACCTGGATCCCAGTGCTACCTTAGCTGTTAAACGGTGACCTCGGCAGAATATGCAAATAAAAATATCTAAATCTCAGTTTTTATAAAGTGAGAGGAATTATCCTGGCTGCTTTGGCAGGTTCCTTACAGCTTAAATATTCTAGAGTTTAAACGGTGCAAATGCCTTTAGTCAGTCACTTAATTCAAGACACTCAAAGAGCATAATAATGCCAGAATTAATGCGCGCTGCCACCAGGTGAGGGTGACGCTTTGACTCTAAGTCATGGGCTCCACATGGCAGGCTTGTGCCATACCTGAGTTGTGTCTGAAACAAGGTACATCCCCACCTTTCGTCTCCTTTAAAACAAATGTTTGTCGAAACATCGAGCTTGGCCATTATCACCTACTTGCTGGCCAAAGTCACCATCTGCTCATGATCTGATTTTACCTATCGCTGTACATGCTTTTTGGCCTGGCAGGTTGGGCTGGGGTCCTGCTAATGATAATAATAATATGGGGCATATCCACGGAACTAAGATCGTAACGCAAAACCCTGTCCCACCAGAAAAGAGTAAAAAAAAAATCCTAGCTTAATTCAATGTTTACCAGAAATGTAAACATCTCAGAGAGACAGAGTTTTTTGATAAGGACACTTTAGGTAGTTTTCTTAGTCACATCTTTTACTTTGAAAGCCTGCCTGGAAAGTGAACTATTTTAACAACGCCCTGTCTGAAATTAGTGTTTATTTTTATTTATAGGCGGTATATGTTAAATAAAATAAAATTCAAGTTCACGAGGTTTTTCAATACGATGGAAGGGTTCCAGGAGAGACGACCCTTTCTGTAAGTTTGGTTTGATCCTAGGACCTTCGGTAGCAAGGCCGTAACGATGACATGTGGCAGCTGGTGACAGGAAGGACACAAGGAAACATTCAGAGGACACAGAGTGGCACTGAGACCTCCCTGAGCGCCGAGGCCTGCCCTAGGCACACACAGCGCTGTATTGACTTTGGCAATGGGTCCGCCTTGGCACGCCAGGAAACTTAGCTGAACTTGGAGCCTGACAGATGACGCCGCCGAGGCCTCTGCTGCTCCCCGCGCTCGGGCGGCGGCCTGCGGGAGCCACACGTGGCAGGGCCTCTGGGCCTCCTCTGTGGCTCAGCCCGGGGCAGCCCAGAGGGGACCCCTCCTCCCTGCTTCACTCAGCCACAGGTACCTGGGGTCTGCTTAGGGAAAATGAAACTTCTATGTCCTCTACCAAATGTGATCGGTGGTGTTCCGTCCACAGACATAGGGATGCCTGGTCAATCCAGTTAGGCGAGAAAATAAAATGAAATGAAATTTAAAAATGAGTGGCAGAAACAGGAAGAACATTTGAGCATCTGTCTTCCAAATGTATCCTCCTCCTTCAATATCGCATTGGCTATTCTGGGGCTTTCGCCTCTCCATCTACACTTTCGAATCGGTTTGTCCGATGTCCACAAAATAAGTGGCTGGGGTTTTGACTTGTATTACACCGAATCTACAGACGAAGTTGGGAAGAATCGACAATAGCGAGCGTTCCTATGCATGAATGTAGACTCTCTCACCGATTATTTCATTCTTCTTCCATTTCTTTCACCAGAGTTTTGTAGCTTGTCTCATACAGAGCTCATCCCTACCTGAGTATTTCACTTTGGGGGGTAGAGATATAAATAAATGTTCTTTTAATTTCAAATTCTACTTTTTCACTGCTAGTATATAGGAAAGAGATTGACTTTTGTATATTAAGCTCATATCCTACAACCTTGCTATAATTGCTTATTATTTCCAGGCGTTGTCTTTTGCTGTTGATTCTTTTGGATTTTCTACACGGAGGACTCTGTCATCTGCGAACGGTTTTACTTCTTCCTTCCCAATCTGCACATCTGTCATTTCCTTCTGTTGTCTTACTGCATTGGCTAGCACTTCCAGCTCGATATCGAATGCATTATCTTTTTACTTAACAGGTTGTGGAGATGTTACTGACCGATGATAAAACTTCCTCATTGCAAATGAGCAGTTCAATTATTTTTAATAAATTCATACAGTTGTACAACCACCCATCACAACCCAGTTTTAGAGCCCTTCCGTCCCCTCCCATGTCCCCTGCACTGTAATATTTGTTTGTTTTATTGAAATAGAATTGAATACAGTGAAATGGCCAGATATTTCGCAGACCCACTGTCAGTCAATTTTGCATATCATGACACAGAGCCTTTCTGTCATCCCAGGGACTTCCTTGTGCTCCTTCTCAATCCACACCCTTAGCCACCTCCACCCCCGGGACAAACCCTGATCTGATTGGCATCTGTACAGGTTCTAAAATCTCATATAAATGGAATCACGCCCTACATCCTGTCATTCGGTGTAATAGTTCTGAAACCTCTCCATGTTGTTCCATGTACCAATAGTTTGTTGCTTTTTTCATTGCTGAATATTTTCCCGTCGTATGACACTTGTTTATTCATTCTTCTGTTGATGAAATCTGGATTTTTTTCCCCCAATCTTAGCAACTATGGGTAAAGGCGCTGTAAACATTCTGATATGAAGCTTCCTGTAGACAAACGTTGTCCATTTTCTTGGATAAATAGGTGTGAAATTTCCAGGTCATGGAGTCAGTGTCCATTTTCACTTCTTACGAAGCTGCTGACCTGTTTTTCTAAAATGATTTACCAATTTACATGCCTATCAGAGTCCTGCGGATTCTAAGTATTTTTCGATATGTGGTATTCAAATCTTTTAAATTTGAGACATTCTATTGGTCATGCGAGGTTATCTTATCTTTAAAAATGGTGTCACGTTTTTGATTACTGAGTACCAATGAAACGACTAATTTTTTATATGTTCATTTTATTGCTCATTAGATTAACCTAATTCTCCTCTTAAACGGAAATTTCCATGAAAACTTAGCACTCACGATACATAAAGAAAAGTCAGAAAACACTGGGAATCTTTTAGAATCAGTGTTTAACTTGCAGATTAGCTTGAGACTTCACACAGGGGCCAGTCTGGCTTTGCTGTTGGATTATCTGTGTATATAATGCTTCCTTTCAAATTCATTTTCCATTCGATAGGGAAGGAGCAAAGTTTAACTTTTTTTTTTTTAACCTAACGCCTGAATCTAAATAGATGAAGAGGCCACTCAAGTTATGGGACCAGTCCTGTAACCAGTACATGGCACGTGATAATGTTTAAAATTTTCTATTGAATGATGGAATAAATGAATGAATAAAAGATTCAGGATCTGAGATTTTTTCTATTATGACTTCTCTCTCTCTTGTTTTTAACTTGTGTTTGTTTTTATTCCCTGTTCTTTTGTTGCTAGGGTTTTGGTGAAAGGTGACAATGTGACATTTGGAACCGAGCACCTGAGGCCGAGAGGACCTGGGGGAGCTCAGAATCTCTGCTGCCTGTTTATCTTCACTGCTCCCCTCTCCTGGCTGTGACTATTTACAGTTTGCCGTGTGCGTGTGTGTGCGTGTGTGTGCATGCGTGTGTGTGTCTGTTCTCATAAACTGCCCTAGAGCCCTTCTAGAAAGAGTCCCAGGACAAACACAGCACAACGCACCAGACAGAAAAGGCCTGTCCCTGGCTGGACGTGAGGACAGTCGAGCTGGGGAGAGCCCTGCCCAGGGGGAGCTGGGAGCTCTGGCAGGTTGTGAGACGGCCATCACAGACGGCGTCATCGAAGCCAGCCAGGGCTTCTGGGGAAGCAAGTGTGGAAGCTGAGCCCCAGCAGCACCTAGGATTTAGATTAGAAATATGGCAAAATAAATAAATAAATTAATTAATTAATTAATTAGTAAGCGGTAGTGGGTAGGATTCGAATGGAGAGAAGAGTCGAGGACAGTCACGAGGTGAGGGTGCCGCCCTGAGCACACGCTGGCAGCAGGAGACGAGCGTGGCCTGTCCGGGAGACACTGGCACAGGGACCGGGTAGAAAATGCAAATTTTAGAGAGAGGCAGGAGTAGCAAATGCAAATTCCGGAGAGAGGCAGGGGGACGGGGCGCGGGGCCATCCTGTGAAGGGAGACAGTCAGTGCCAGGCTCCGGGGCACGAGGTTTCCACGCGGACGGCTGGGGACCCCTGGGAATTCTCGAGCAGGAAGCAGGAAGAGGAAAACCGGTGTTTTTGTAGCATTCACGCGGTCATATTTCTCAGGCCGCCTGGAGTCCAAGAGATCAATTCCGCTCGCAGAAATCCCTTCTTGTCTCCAGCCGTTGGCCGGCCTGCCTTTCTGTGAAATGGGGAGAACTTGATCACCTTCCTATGACATTGATCGACTTTTCTCAAATACCTTTCTTAGCACACTTTTCTCCACAGCTCTGACTTCCTGTAAGATCATATGCTATATACAATTCAAAAGGAATGGGACAATTAAGTGGTGGTTATTTTCTGGTTAAAACTAGAGTTCACTTTGAGAATGCAGCTAAGGACAGGGCTGGGGACAGACACTGTTCCTTAGAATTTCTCCGACGGGACACCCGTTGACAGAGCTCGTCCATGTCCCCTGAGGATTGGCTGCTGGCCGAGTGGCTCAGGGCGCCTCAGTCACGGCAGATGAAGGTGCTCAAGAACAACAGGACACCGCCCAGCCCCGGGCGGAGGGCCCGGGAGCCCCCCCACCCGGGATATGGAACTGGGGGACAGGCCAGGGCTTCCTTCTCCCCCAAGGCAGTGCTGGCCTCCGACCGCTTAGCCCTGTCAGCCCAGCCTCTCCGCGGGCCATCTCCGATGCCACGCCAGTGGGTGGTGGGCGCACCTCATTATCACCCTACGGCTAAAGCTAAGGCCCCCCTGGGCTTTGACCTGGGGGTGGGGTGCGGCTTTTTCCCGTGGTGCTTGGCCGGCTTGGAGCGGTGATTATCTGAATGTTTTCTGTCCTACCGGGCTGGCCTCTGGAGGAACAGGATTTTCTTGGAGTGAGTTTGTTTTGTTTTGTTTTTTTTTGCCGGCACTTGCTGGCCCTTGTAGACTGCCTGCCAGCTTCTTTGTTTCGGGTCTGGGATACGTGAGTCCAAACGAGGCCAAACCAAACAAACGAGGACCTCGCCGCTGTGGCATTTCTCGGGCGTTTCGATCTCTATCGACCCCTTTCAGAGTCTTGTTTTATACATAACGTCCCGGGTTTCTCCTGGCACGTAGTGTGACGAAAAGGAAAAAAAAAAAACACGTCTAATCTCACTGCCTGGAAGTTCACAATAACGTGAACACCTTTCTGAGGAGGGGCATCAAAGAACGGTGACCCGTAGACCCCATGTGGCCCGGGGCTGACCGCCTGTGACGGCCGTGTCACGGAAGAGAAGGAACAGAAGGGTTTGCTTGTGTGCGCGACACCCGTGGGGGTGAGGTGTGGCAGGGAGAGGGGAGGGTGACAGAGAGACAACCCTGGAGCTCAGGGTTCCCCGGGGGGACGGCCCGGAAGGCAGGCCTCTCGGGAGACAGCCTGGCTTCTGAGCGGACCCCTTAGTACGGGAAAGCCCCTGGGTCCACGTCGCAGGAGGCACCGCTTTGGCATTTTAAAAAAATTATCTACTTCAAAGAAGAATGTTTTTCTTCTGATTCTAAAAGGAATATGGCTTTCTGTTAGGAAGTTAGAAAAACTCAGACAAGGAGAAAGGAGGAAATGACGCCTCCCCAGCCTCCTTTGCCTGGGCCGCTGTGAGTGGCTGGGTGGGCGTCCATCGGTCTGCTCACCCGTCCACGTAAACAACAGTGTGGCTGTCCTTCCCGTGCACTTTTAACGTCGCCCCCACCCCGACCCGGGCCTGCCACTCGAGTTCTATCGTAAACGCCTTCCCTGGTCACTGGATGATTTCGAAACTATGATTTTGGTAACGTCGCCGTTTTCGATTCTTTGAAATTTACCTATCATTCTCATTGGAAGAGAGGTGGCCAGTTGAAGTCTGTGAAGGGTTAGCAGGCGCCTACTGTGCATGCGCCAGGCGGTGTGGGGTGGGGTGCGGGGCACACAGGGGAAGGAGCCGAGCACCTCCGGGGAACCACCGCTCGGCCGCCGCTGTGTGGTTTGCACGCTGGAGGTCTTGCACGCTGGAGGTCGGAGCAAGCGCCTGGCGGCATTTGGATGCATAGATGATGGGCGCTGGGGGCGGGGCTGATTCCACTCAACACACACGCTTCCTGTGTCCATCAGGCCCCCAGACACCGGGATGAATGAATGATTGAATGAATGAATGTCACTGCGGGAGACCGACGATGCGGTAACATCCACCGACGTTTGCCGAGCACTCCTTGTCACTAGACGCTTCCATGCGCTTTACACACAAGAGCTCAGCGGTCGGCGAACCCAGCCCCACCAGCTGGATACTGAAATGCCACCCCCGTTCACAGACGAGGAGACTGAGGCATCCAGAGGCTCGGGAATGCTCCCAGGATCACTCAGGTACGCCAGATAAGAGATGAATAAAGAATCTGACGATTTACTAATTGTGGAATAAATCGCGTATGCAAAACCCAGGCTCTCCAGGCAGACGAGATACGGCACCAAGTGGCCCGCCAGCCCGCCGTGGGACACGTCCCCGCCAGAAACCCCGGGGCCCCACTGGTGGCTCTGGCAGACGGCTGTGCCTGTTGACGCCTGGCGTGAGAACCCCCTGGAAAATTACCCTCAAACCAGGGGGAGGATCTCCTTAATTATGTAATCCAATCGAGGCCATCGCCAGTAGCCAGCGAGTGATGGGAGGGCTGCTTGGCGCCCGGCTGAGCCTGGCCGCCCCCAACCTGCAGGGAGGCGGACAAGTGCGGAGAAGGTGTTTCCAGGCTGCGTCAGGCTCCCCAGAGGGACACGATACATTCCCTCTGCCGGGCAGGCAGGCCCCCCATTGAAACACGACACAGCCGATTACCGATTATCGTCTGTCTGTGAGGTGGCTGCGACATTGGGATCTCTAGCAGGAAATGCCCTGCATCTGTGTTTGGCCTTCACCCCCTTCCTGGCCAGAGTTCTTAAACCCGGGCTTTTCCTGAGCGATGGGCGTGATCAAGATGAAAGAGTCTTTTGTTGTTGAGACCGGCCCCTTTCAGCCACACCTGAGTCTGTGACTGAGGCCAGGTTTGGGAAGTCCTCGGAGAAACACACAATGGGGGCCGAGGCCAAGAGATCGGCCTAGAGGTTAGAGGGTTGGAACTTTCAGCTCCCTCCCGTCCAGGCAGAGAAGAGGGGGGCTAGGGGTGTCTCGGCAGAGAAGAGGGGGGCTGGGGATACGATGGCTCACCGCAGCTGACCTCATCAGTCCTGTGGAGCGGAGCCTCTTAAACACCCCTGGGTGTGGATTCCGGGAGCTCCCGGGTTGGCAGACGAGGACAGGGACCCTGCCTGTGTCTTCACGCGCTGCTCCTGTGTGACCTTGAGCACCCTGGGTCACAGGCCGGTCACAGGGGCCCGTGTTCCTGAGTGCTGTGAGCCGCCCTAGCCAACCATCCAACCCGAGGGGGCCCTCGTGAAATCTCGGGGCCCGCCCCGCTGCCTCGAGTCACGAGGGTCAGAACATGCAGCGCGAGCCCAGGGGAGGGTCAGCGCCCGAGATCTGAGCACGATTCCTCCTGAGCGCACACGGCTGTCCCCAGGAAGCGACGGCGAAAGGAAAAAGAGAAGCATCGCGGCGAAGTGTCGCGGGCCAGGGGCCGTCCTCACACGCGCGCACGGCCGGGCCGGGCGCCCAGGGCCACGCGGACGTGAGCCAGTGTGGTCAGACACGCCGCTGAGGCAGGCGACGGCCTGCCTCCCCGCCCCCCGGCTGCCATGGCTCCCTCTCCGCCGTGTGACGGTGCCCGCAGACACGCGGCCTCCCGTGTCACCGCGGCCCCCTCGCTGCCGTGTGACGGTGCCCGCAGACACGCGGCCTCCCGTGTCACCGCAGCTCCCTCTCTGCTGCGTGATGGCACCCGCAGACACGCGGCCTCCCGTGTCACCGCAGCTCCCTCTCTGCCGTGTGACAGTGCCCGCAGACACGCGGCCTCCCGTGTCACTGCGGCCCCCTCTCGCACAGCGGAGGGAGAAAATGCAGAGGACACGGGTCCTCGACGAGGGTTCTGAGCTGCCCACTGAGGGACCCTCAGAAGGTCTCTGCCCTGGAAGCTCTTCCTGTCACTCAGGGCCCCCTCCGGCCCGGCTTGCTGTCCCAGAAGCTCCCCACACGTGCCCATGTTCCCGTCCCCGCTCGGAGAAGGTGTCACGGAGCGCAGGCCCCTCAGACGGCAGGACCCACCCCCGAGCTTCTCAAGCCGGTGCACAAGGCGGGGAGGGGGGAGGGGGGACCCCGGGGGACTGGACAGCACCCAGGGCTGCCGGCCAGAGAGCGGAAATGTACTCAGCCTCCTGCGTCTTCATCTCTGAGGTCCACGTGGACTTTCCATTCTAGTTCCTAACATTTTATTTTTTTCACGTGTAATACCTCCTTTCCAGATAAAATATTGTTATTTTTGTCCAGGTAGATTATTTAACTCCCCCGCCCGGCACATTTTCAAGGGGAAGCCACCGTGTACCCGGGCCGGGCCGTGCGCCCCACAGGGCCCCGGCAGGCGGGCAGCTCCTCCCCAGAACCTGTGGACGCCACCTGCAGAGGCCCAGGGCCCGTCACACGCGTGAAAGGGGCCTCGCCAGAGGAAGTACCACCGCAGGCTGGAGCCACTTCCTCTCCCTCTGAAGGCTCCTCCTGGAAGCCCCAGGCAGGCTGGGGGTGACACATTCCTGCCTCAGGCGAGGTCTGTGTAGGTGAATTTCCAGGTTGCCTAGGCTACTCGTGAAGGGGTGGAGTCTTCACACTGAGAGCCCAAGTGACTTGCCCTGGGCTATTGCTCAACACCTGGGACTCCAATCAGGTGTGAAAGGACACATCCCTGACCTTGACCTTGACGTTGTCCTGGGTAGGCTCCCCCTGTCCTCCTGCCCCGGCCCAGGTTCCTTTGTGATGGAGTCTGTGAAAGCAGGTCAGCCTCGTCGCAGGGAGGACGGTGAGGGGCCCGTCCTGGACTCCTGGGCCCCGAGCGCGGCCGTGTCCGGCACGGCGCGGGCTCAGGCAGCATTTCGGGGGCGCGCGGAAGGCCACGCTGGGGCAGGGTGCTCCGGGGGGCAGTGGCTGGGCTCTGACAGGACTGTGGACAGTGGGAAGGACCTCAGGGGTCAGGAAGCTGCTGCTCAGGGAGGCAGGTGTGGCCCACGCGAGAGGCGCCGCCCGGCGGGTCCGCTCCCCGGCCTGTCACCGCTCCTGGGAGCCCGGCTCAGCCCTGGGTTCCGTCTGTCCCCCTCGCGCCCCACCCGCGGCCCGGCCGGGGCCGACACCAGTGCCACCGCTGTCCACCACGCTCCCTGGTCAGCTCCGTCTTCTCACCCGATCGCCCGGCGAGCTTTCAGGGCCCCTGTCACCTGCGGCGGCCACATCCGGGAGGGACGGTCGTGGGGAAGCCCCGGGACTGGTCCTGTGGGCGGAGGCTTCCGTGGCAGGGCCGGCTGCACCTGCATCCTGGAACGGGCGTGCCCGGGGCACCGGCTGGGTGACGGCGTGGGAGCCGGTGACAGCTGGAGCCCTGACAGCTCTGCGCCATACAAGAGGCTCATGGCCCGCAAGGGGCCTTTCCGGGCTTGTTCCGAGGCGTAAAATAGATAACGTGCCACGGGGCTCGGCGCGGACAGTGCCAGGTGCCAGCTGTTTACGTCTGCTCCTCCCGTTCGCGTCTCCCGCCTGACTCCATGAGTCCACCCTCCTACAGGCTGGGCGTGCTTGGGGGATCGAAGACAGGGAACGGCGGGGGGTGGGGGGGGGCAGAGACATTCTTCCGTGTATGTCGCCGGATAGGTTACAAGTGGCCGCTGCTTCCTGAAGGCCGGGCGTTTCCCAAAGGCCCTCCGCCTGGGGCGCGGGGTCAGGAGGAGGAGGGGCCTGGGCCCCCTCACCTCTCCTGGCAGCAGGGACCTGCTTCTAAAGAAGAGGAGGCAGTGGCAGTGGCCCTGCGAGACGCTGGGGCTGGACCAGCGCAGGCTGTCCGGAGGGGCTGTGTGCGGGGGATGTGAGGCCCCCGGGTGATGCACAGGAGCCCCAGTGGCCCCCTGGTCAGCCCCCCACCCGGCCCCCGGCCCAGGCACGGGACGGGGCCAGTTCTGCCTCGGGAGACAGCCAGGGAGGGCGGGGCGTGGTGGTCACAGGGGCCCGGCCCGCGCTGTGTGCACAGGGAGGGCTCGGTGTTGGATGGGGGACGACGTGCCAGGGAGCAGTAGAGGGAGGCTGGTGCGTTTTCAGGTGAGTATTTAAAATGGCATTAAAAAAATAAGTATCGCTATTCATCATTCAGCTTCTGTGTCGACATCAGCGGGGAGGGGAGAACCACGATAAGAATCGTGCCCCTTAATTTTGAAATAGAGAACACCCCCTACAACCCAAAGGACATAGGTCATGTTATTGTAAATGAAAATGTTTCACTTGACCTAAGGCAGGGACAATAGATAATGGCGATCTCCCTGTCACCTTACAGATGGACACAGGCTGCTCAGAGGAAGCAGGTGTGGACCTCTGCGGGCTATCGGGACGAAGGGGCAGGTCTGGGGGGACGTCTCGAGTTCCCGAAGGGGTCCTGCTTTGTGCAGTAAAACACTCCAGGCCATCAGACACACAGGGAGAGGCACCGAGGGGCGCCGTGGGCGTCGCTGGAAGGCTCACCGCCTGCGCTACATTGTATGTGCCCGTTGGTTACTATGTAGCTTCGCTCAGACTTAGGAACAAAGGCACCCATCAGTAAGTTCCTGAAGCCTCATCTGCTCGTCTGTAGAGAAACTCCCGTCTACACGCCACTCACAGTGGTTGGAAGCTGCTTGGCCAGAGGCACCCGCTGTTCTATTCGCCTGATGCTCAGAACATCGAAGGAAGGAAACGGGAGAATTGGATCTCAGTGGAAAATCTATTTCGTATCTCATTTTAAAAGTTTATTCGCGACCACTGCCTGATGTTCGAGCTGAGTTAAGATGTTAACTAATGAGAGAGAACGATGAGCATTTAAGACACGTGGGAGGGACTAGAAGCCACAGAGCCGTTTAGCGTCTGGGGCTAGCAGACGCCGAAGCAGTGAGAAATAAGGTGCCCTTTGGTTGGCGTGAGCAATCTCCTTCCCGTCGGTGAGACGATCGACCCGCCTTACCCGATGCCCGGATTTGTGCTTTTCCTCTGCAGCCCGAAGCGCGAGGAGGAGGGTCAGGTTCTGATCCTGACAGTTCCAGAGCCTCCTGGCACCTTGATTCTGCGGACAGCAAACGGCTGAAGAGCTAACCCGTCTGTAACCAGCTGGCCAAAGGCATTGTGGACCACGTCCTCATCTTCCCGGACGGTCCATCTCTCCTGCTCTGACGGTCCACGGCCCTGGCGTCCGTCAAGCTTCATCGCCACTCCCCGGAGGGAGGAGGGACGGAGTGTTACGTGCTCCTGCACCTCTGTGCCTGCCTCGCTCACCGCAGCGGGTGGAAGTGAGGTTATTTCCAGAGTTCAGACGCACAGACCCACCAGCTTTGCTTTATGGCCCCTCTCGCCCTGAGCTCATGAAGAGACACGAGCTACGCCTCCGCGGAGCTGGGCTCGCGTCCCTTTGTGATGGCGGCCGTGACACGGTGCTGAGTCTCGTGTCACCACGGCAGTGGCCGTGCGGGTGGCAGGCCGGGCCACCCTGTTGTCCTCATTCCTGGGCCCGGCTTTCCTCGCTGAGGCAGGGGCAAGGGGAGGACCGCCACCCCGGGTGTCGGCCACGCGGAGTGCCGTGGGCCCTTACGGGTCGGGGGTCCCTCTCCCGGGTCACCATCCCAGGCCCTCTGTCAGCTCCCGCTGCATCATTGTCCCCTCTGCAATGGGCGTCTCCTTGGAGCGGGGGCTCTGCGGCTACCCCAGGAGCCCTGTTTGCGACAAGACCTCGCAGGTGCAAAACCTCAGCAGAGGCCAGACTGTTTCTAGGACCGCAGGGGTCTCTGCCAGGGTGAGGAAGGCTAACGGGAAATGTCAACAGATTTCCTAAAATTGGTATGTGACGTATGAGACACACACACACACACACACACACACACACGCCACGAGCTGCAAAAGCACAGCTGGAAAGCGGTCACCTCCGACTAAACCAGGCCGGGAGCCGAGCTCGGCCCGAGCCCGGGTGGGGGCTGCGTGTGGTTCACTGAGGGAAGCTGAGGGAAGCTGAGAAAAGCTGAGGGAACCATCTTGCCGCCACCGGCCCTGTCTCCTCGAGGCCAGGCGAGCACAGAGGACTCTGTAAAAACCGAGCAGTCCTGCAGAGCGGCCCGTTGGCCCCACACTGGCCTTGCCGGGCCGGGCCAGGGCCCCCTCCCCAGCCTGCCCTCCTCCAGGCTCTCACGGCCACCGTGAGGCCTGCTGCAGGCGCAGGACGCGGCCCACAGGACCGGGACTGAGCCCTGGCCTGGAGGTGCGGGATCGCTCGGCTCTGCCGGTGATGACCCACGGGCCACACATGCACAGGGCCACAGACTGACGTCTGAGGGGTGCTCTGCTCCCGTCCGCCCCGAACGGGTGGCTGACGGCGGTTATTCATAGCCGTGCTAATCTCTCTTCTCGCTCGGCCCCTGGCCGAACCCCAATGCGGCCGAAGGCCACTGCCAGGGAGTAGCTCTCACCTCAAATACCACCCCCAGCGCGCCCCACTCCTCTCTTCTGCGTGCCCTTTTCCTGAACGAGTCTTTTAATCCACACGACCCACGACTTGATGACACAGAGAGGAGCAGAATCCTCCGTCTGAATTGTCCTGCTCAGTCAAGGGGAAGGAGGCATTGTCGGGGAAGCAGGAACGTTCTGGAAACTGGTGACGGGCTTTCTGGTTTCTTGAACTTCATTTCGTCCTTCGCGACCTCGGGAAGGTCACCTCGTCTCGCCGAGCCTCGTCTAGAGTGGGTCAAAAGAGGCTTCGCTTTTGCCAGCAGAACCGGTGCAGGGGAGAGACGCGGAGATTCAGAAGCGAGGATGGAGGTGACAGCGTTTTGCCCGTTTGAGTCTTGTCGTTTGCAAACTAAGCGTCTCTCCTCCCCGACGGGAACGCCGGTGAGGGGGTCGTGCAGACACGAGGCACGTTCTCCGGGAGAAGCTGCAGCTAAAAAGCCGTCACCGGCCTCTGAACCCAGAAAACACGGCGTGTCCTCTGCTGCCGGAATTCACCTCCTTAGGCTGAGAAGCCTCGTGGTTCCGAGCCGGGAGCTGGTTTTCTCAAACTAGGGGAGCTTTTCCACTGCAGGTATCATCCACGCCTCGTCGGACCCCACACCCCTGCTCAGGCTGCGCCTCGGGGTCCCCCCGCGGCCTCCTGTGCGATGCTCGGCGCGGTGTAGACGGAGAGTTCGGAATCGCACACCCCGGCTCTGCCGCGTGCTGGCCGTGCGGCCTCTGCGCCTGGCGCATCGCCTCGGAAACGCACGTGCTGCCTGTCTTCACAGGGATGTGGAACATGAGGACGCAGCGTATCAGCTCACTGGGCATCCGTAACGGAACAACACCGCAGGTGGGGTGGTCCGCACGCCAGAAATTCACTGTTTCGGGTTTTGGGGCCTAGAAGGCCCAGAGCAAGGTGTCCGCAGGGTCGTTCCTCTTGCGGCCCCTTCGCAGCCGGTCCGAGTGTGCCCGTGTCCTGGTCTGCCCTTCCCGAGGCGCCCGTCGGACTGGACGGGGCCACCCACGTGCCCTGCTTTTACCTCGGCTACTGCTTTAAAGGTCCTGTCTTCACACAGTCCCATTCTGAGGTGCCGGGGAGGGGGTGGTGGGCCTTCAATGTATGAATTTGGGGGACACAGGTAGCAACTGGAGGCGCTCAGCACACAGGAGATGCTCAAGTGACATCAGCACCCGGTCCCGCTTCCTTAGCTTTCCGCCCGGGACGCAAACTGTTAACGTCACCTGCCCTAGAGGGACGCTCCCCTCTGAGGCCTCCTGTGGGCGGATCACTCCAGCACCTTCGCCGCCTCCATGGAGCTACCGTCGTCGTGGCGAAGGTGTCCCCCGGGTGCCGGCACCCGCGGGCTCGGGGAGGGGTCCTGGGGAAGAGCTGGAGGGAGCTCCAGCCGGCGAGCTCCGAGAGCTGGCCGGTCGTGGCCCGGGGGGCCTTCGCTTCCATGGCCAGCTTCGGCTTTCTGCTTTTGCTCCCTTCGTCCCTGGAGGGACCGTCCGGGCGCTCTCTCTCGTTGGCAGAGCCGGCTGTGGATCCGGCGGACGCTCTGGGTGTGCGGGGGATCGCCCGAGCCCGCCGACGGACCCCGTGCGTGGAGCACACCCCGGGTCCCCTCGTCCTGCGGGAGACTCAGGGCCAAGCGGACGCGGGGGGTGGCACCACCGCCGGGCCTGTGGGCGGATCTGATGCCTACTCTGGTTCCAAGGCGGTGCTGGGCATGAGTCATCATTCGAAACACGCGACGCGATCTAAGAGTATCTATGACCTCCATCGCGGGCGACGTCGCGCGTCCTGCTCCTGTTAATACGGCGAGTCGTCCACAGCGACGGCTGGAAAAGCCCTCATCTCAAGTCAAGGTTAGTGAAAATGAAGATAGCATGGTCCCCACTCAAGTTCAAAGACGCCGTGCCCCACGCCCTGCCCCTTTCATTCGTTCCTTGAGGGGAGTCCCTCCCACCAAACACAAGGCCAGGAATTCACAAGTCCGTTCCCAATGTTAAAAAAAAAACAGAAAAGCCCCAGAAACGGACCGGCAAGGAGGTGATGGAGAGAGGAACGGTACCGATCCAAGGGACGTTTTTAAGACAAAGCGGCAGAAACTGATTTTTTTTTTTTTTTGTGGCTTATTAAATCAGCCAGGCCAGAACACGCAGCCCCAGAAACACGCATCCCGCCGAGCGGCACGACGCGGCGGTCCTCCCTGCCGTCTGGATTTAAAGCCGGGACAGCTGTCTCGGAAAGGAGGCCTTCAATGACTCCCATTTTTGAATCGATCGTGTTTAAAGGCGAAACGAAGATTTTTTCTCCCGTAACTCAGATCATGCGCATCGTAAAAGACGCCCGGGGTTGTGTCTCTACCAACAGCCTCCTCTGTCGCACCCCCTGTCTCGAACCAAACACGCAACGGGGCCTCGGACACCCCACCACGCCCGCTTCCACCGTCCAGGGGCGTAGCGTGCTGTGCTCCCTCTGCGCCGGCTGGCTTCTCGGACGACGGTGCTCTCCACCCCCCCCTCCCGCCCAGTCCCACGACCCCACGCGCCAGCCGAGGCGAGGCGTTCTGCAATCATTCTCTCGAACGTCCGTGATCGTTGAGGGTTAGATACGCAGGATGCTCCTGATAAAAATTTCCGAGGAAGCACAGGTCGGACGTCGGATTTCACTTTTACCTGAATGAGAGCTCATCGAAGAAGATTTTCTTGCAACAAACACGGAGGTCTCAAACGCATCTGGAGGAGAGGAGCTCACTGCAGGGGCCAACGAGGCCGACGCTGGTGGCTCACGGCGCATGCGCCAGCAGTCACTGCTCTGCGGCTGGGGCAGTGTCTGGGACTGAGTTCAGGGGGGACGTTCTCTGCTCCGTGCGATGCCGCCACGGTAAAACCGTCCAGACTCTGAGGGTCAGCGCGCCTCGCACAGGCGCACGGGCGGGGGCTGGAGGGCTTCCGCAGGCGGACTGGGTGCGGCCCACAGCATGGGGCGGCCTGGGAGGGCGACCGCCTGCGTGGCTGGAGGGACGAGCTACACGAGGAGGAGTCAGAAGTTCAGAGCCAGGTTGACGAGGACGTATCTTCTCCAGGAAAAAGGGGAACCCTAACGGGGGAGGCCGGGCGAGGAAGCGAGCGTCTCACTCACCGCACGTGACAGGGATTTCGAGACCACTGCAGCCAGCTGTTTGAGGACAATGTGGCTCTAGTTCGCATGTGACTTATGCTTCGCCTTTTCTTTCTCGCTGGCTCTGTAATTTACATCAGGTCGAGCAGTGTGTTCGTTTCAGGGACGGGGAGAGCAGCCGGGGAGAGCGTAAGTGACGTCCGAGGGCATGGACACTGGCAGGGAGGGGCCCCCCGCTGCTCCGCTGGCCACCGGGGCCCTCGGGGAGACCTTCTGGCCACGTGGTGGGGGACAGCCAAGGGCAGAGCAAGGCAGAAAAGCACAAAAGTCAATGTTTATGGGAAAACGCAATCCAGCGTTTATAGGAAATACTTGCTTCCTCGTGTATCTTGCCTTTTTTGAATTCTGGGTTTCCCTAAGGGAAACAGTACTAATTTTGGAATACACACATACGCACGCAAGCACACACGCACACACAGACACACACGCACATACACACATACACACACATACACACACGCACACATGCGCACACACACATGCACACACGCGCGCACACACACACATGCAC
Organism: Macroglossus sobrinus; assembly: GCA_004027375.1. Classification (NCBI taxonomy): domain Eukaryota; kingdom Metazoa; phylum Chordata; class Mammalia; order Chiroptera; family Pteropodidae; genus Macroglossus; species Macroglossus sobrinus. The sequence goes on from PVKZ01005671.1 coordinate 22,311, forward strand.
ACATGAACACACATACATACGCACGCACACACACATACACACATGAACACACACGCGCGCGCACACACACACATGCACACACACCAGAAGACGGCTGGAGCCGGGGCGTCCACGCTCTCACAGTCTCCCCGGGGCCCCCCAGGGCCCGAGGAGAGGGCGCGGCTAAGAGCGGGGTGGACGCAGGCTGTTCCTGCGGTGTACGGAAGGCCGGGCCACACGGGGACTTAAACCTGCCCGGCGGCCACCAGGAATGACGGCGTTCGGTCCATTCAGTGTCATAAGGAGCTTCTCAGAGAAGCTCTTCTGCTTTTGTATTCTAAAGGCTGATCGAAATTCAGGGGGACAGCAGCGGCGCCCCCCGCCACTCAGGGACCCACGCGAACGCCCCTCGCCGTGGGGGGAGGCGGTGCCGCGGGGCGGCTGCGCCCTCTGGCACGGGGTGCAGGGCCCGCCTGGGGCGCCCCACGAGGATGGAGGCCCCTCACGCCTTGATATAAACATCCGATTAGAAACACGGCTCCTCCTGGGTGCGGAACCAGCCGGAGCACAGACCCGGCCCAGGGTCGCCCACGGGGGCAGGAGGCAGTGACCCCTAAGGTGATGTAAGTCAGGGACCTCATTCAAATTAAAATGTGGCTCAGAAGAGGCTCTCGCTTCTCTCCCAGGGAACACGGAGTCAGGGATGAGCCGACACCGCTCGTCTGTCCATCTACCGTCATCTCGGGTCCCCTGACCGGCACCTGCGAGCACCCCCTCCACCCTCACGCGGACTCCGGCCCTGCTGCGCTGACCCTCCGATCGTGAACCTGATGTGCGCGTAGCTCTACGCCTCGTGCTTCGGGCTGGGAGCTTGTGGGCAGGAGGGAAATAAGACACAGTCCCGGGGAAACAGAACACACGTTTGAAAAACATCAGAGACACACGCCAACATCCTGCCCAGCAGCGCCCGACACAGGAAGGGAGGCGGAGAGCAGGACGGGGCGGGGGGAGGGAGAATTTCAGCCTGGCTCTGGGGAGACGCCGGGCACCACAAGCGCTGGCCAGCACCGAGAATCAGACGGGCGGGCGAACGCCAAATAGTAAGAACCTCTATGGGAACACTGGGGACCCTTTCCCGGAGAAGCACAGAGAATTCCAGGAAGCGCGTATGCAAAGGCTGTTTCCTAGGCAGCTGAAGCCGCCCACCTGCCTCGAACAAATGGAGCCCCATTTGCCTTGCCTTCAAGTGCAGCTGGGATCGCTGGCTTTCTGAGAGGGGCCTGCGAGCGAGGGGGCGATGCTGCTGGCAGTTTGCAGTTTGGCGTTGGAAATCCTTGACGCCCAAGCCCACCCCGCCCCCAGCCAGCCTCCCCCCCCGGCTTCCGGCCACCTCTGCCGCAGCCTCCAGCTGAGCTGTCCCATCAGCGGCTGCAGAAACAGAACGGGACAGCTGGAATCTCTCGTAGGTCTTGGAGGGCTGGGGACAGGTCCGTACAAACTGACACAGGACACAGCCAAAGCCCCCAAGGCCCGGCACTCAAGGAAGCAAACGTGAGCCTGAGACGCCGGGCGGGTCCGAGGTGCGGGAGACGGAGGGTGGCCCGGCACGGAGTCATGCGCGGTCTCGGTGCCGATGAACGTGACTCGGCCTCGGCCGAGTTCACCTGTGAGGGGCTCGGCAACGGCGGAGCGCGCTGCTCTCCAGTGACACGGGGGCCGCGGCGGGCACGCTGTGGCCTTCCACGGGGATCAACCATAGCTGACGTGTTCTGGGCTTTTCCGAGCCAGACACTCTTCTACGCGTCTTATGTATAATAGCGTGTTTAGTCGTTAAAACCACCTTAGGGAGTAAGTCACCCCAGCTTTACAGACGAGGTTAAATAACACGTCTGATAGTATCCCTTCGTTTCTTTATCTCTATATCGTCCTGCCCTTCTCCGCACAGATTAGCTGGGAAGACCGGACATCGTGGGAAATGGGACTTCCACGGAAAGGTGGGGGTTATGTGTCTTGCGTGGGAACAAGGAGGAGAGACAGAGCTGTGACCCCAAGACCGTTCCGGCACAGAATTCCCACCATGATGTCGTGGGCGCCGCACGCTGGTCGTGGAAGGTGAGCCGAGGTCAGTAGCAACACGGGTCTGGCCTAGGGGATGTCTGTTTGGGGATCCTGTCAGTATTTCATCACACACATGTGTGCGCGCGCGCACACACACACACACACACACACACACACGCACGCAGCCAAGCACTCTACCGTTTGCGACGCCCGCAGCGCCCCAACCAGCAAGCACCTGGCCCCACAGGTCAGCAGCGTCCATGCTGAGAAATCCTGCACTGGAAGCGGCTGGCGGCCCACGGCCCTGAGCTCCCCCGGGCCCGCGCCCCGCTCACCGCCACGCGTGGGCGCTGATGGCGCAGCCCCCGAGCACGACACGGGAGAACCCGTCTGCGGTGAGGAAGTCACCCCCGGAGGGGACCAGCCGCCTCCTTCGCCCCCGCCCCCCTCGGCCTGCGTGCGCCTCCGTTTCTGACACACACCGGCTACCCGGGAACCAGGGCCCTGTGGTCTCCGAGGGAGCATCAGGGCCCGAGGACTGTCCTCTTGCCCAGACGGGCGACACAGGAAGCAGGAAGTGGTCCACCCATTACAACATCACGGTTCTTCTCTGATTTGTGAGGTGACAGCTGCAGCCTTCGTGACCAACCGCTCCTCCACGAGATGACTTTTCTGCTCCTCCCACCCCAAGACGCACCCCTCTTGGTCCCCTGGACAGCAAACGAGGAAAACTGTGAACCCTCTCTGAGAATAAACAACACCCCTGTGACCATCACCATTCGCGGGCGATCTGCCTACCGCGAGTCAGACACTTCGTAGCCACGTCACTGTACCTGATCAGGCTGTGCGACCCCCCTGTGACACAGAGATGGCTTTGCCTCACGCACCCAGCCGGTGTCAGCAAAGGCACCGGCATCTCGCACCGGACAAGGACGGCGGCGCTACCCGGGGTCGGCTCCACGAGCTCAAGTCTCTACAGGTTCATCAGCTCAGCCGTCCTCGCAGCGAAAGCGCTGTGGGGGTGGGAGGAGCTGTGGCGGGCTTGGTGTGGCCGGAGGGGGTCTCGTCAAGAATCAGGAGAGTAGCCGGTCCCTGAGGTCACCCGGGTCTGGGAGCTGTCGCCAGCGTTCCTGGGGCAGGTGGTGGACGAGGGTTCGTTCTGGACAGAAAGCGGGAGCCGAGACCCAGCATTGAGAATCTGGGGGTGCACAGAGAGAACGAGGGGACGGGCTAACCCAGAGGGGTCCGGTGACTCGAGGTGGCAGGAAGATGGGGGGGAGTGGGCACGTCTACCGGGATCCGAGCCCGCAGGGCCCGGGGGGCCAGGCGGGTGTCACGGAGCAGCGTTGACAGACGTGGGGCATTTGTAAGAGAGACAAACGTTCTGTGTCCCCCTCAGGGCCACCTCCTCATCCCCACGCCGGCTCTGGCGTCAGTGTCGTGGTCTCCCGGGGCCTCCCTCGCATGGCCCTGCAAGGCCGTGAGCCCCGGGGGACGCAGCTGCCCCGACTCACCCACCCGGGCGTCCCTGAGGCCGGGCCCAGAGGAGGCCGTCAACGCGGGGGCTGGGAACCGCGTTGATGCGCCCGGCAGGTGACCGACTGCGTGTGCCTCGGGCCCCTCTGTGCCACCTGGCGCAGACGAGGCCGGAGGCCACCGGCCACACGCACACTCGGGCCCTAGACGTGGGGTATCAGGGCTGGCTCGTTCGCTTGAGGGGAGCACCCCAGGGTGTGGGGCCGGGACACGGGGCAAGTGTCACCGAGGCGATGGAAAGGCACCTGAGAGGCAGGGCCCGGCCCGAAACGCGGCCCATGATGGACAGCGGGGCGTACTGACGACAACGCACCATCTCCGCTCCGCCGCGGGACGCGAACAGAGTCGCTTGCTGCATGAACAAACTGAGACGGACCCTTCCGAGCTCCGTCCTCCCCACGGCCCGCGCCCCCACCTCCGCATGGGCGCGCAGCGGGCGCCCACCGCCTGAGTCAGCCCCGGGGGACGGGGACGGATGTGGGGAC
>PVKZ01005671.1:26468-48622 GCA_004027375.1 Macroglossus sobrinus
GGGGGGGGGGGGAGACGCCTTGTTCACTGGTGCTGTTCTCGGGGCGACGCTGAACACGCGCCCGAGAGCCAAGGAGAACGCTGAAGGTCACCGGAGGCAGAATCCTAACAGTGGTCCCAGAACGAATGCCACCCCTGTCCCCGTCCCCGTCCCCGCAGGTGGCCGGCGACACTCTCCTTGGCACGCAGACTGTCTCCATGACCCTCCTGCCCCGCCCGGAACGCTTAGACCACGATTAAAAGCAGACTCCTCCGCGCTAATTCCTGCCGCCCTCGGTTCCCGTAACGCGGGCGCCGCGGTCTCCAGCTCTGACCGCGTCCCGTGACAGGTGTTACCTGCCCCTCCGCAGTCCGGCCCGCACTGTAAAAAATACGGACGCTGGGTATCGACTTGAGCTATAATGTGAAAATCGCTTCCTGCAGACCCATTTTCTCCGAGCGCTGGGGATCGTGACCCTGTACGGACAGGAGTCTCGAGTCCCAGGCACGGAAGACGTTAAGTGCTTCTTCCTTATGGCTGTGTTTTCCTTTCATCCTTCTGTATTCTCATTCTTCTTCTCCCTTTCTCGTTCACAGACTTGTGCAAGCACGCGCGCACACGCACATACACACACACACACACACGCACACACGCACGCACATCCAACATCTAAATGTTACTCTACCTGCGTTAACTCATCCACAGACTAACCACAGTTAGATGTCCCCGAGTCCCGCCCCCCTCACTGGATACGAGATGACGTTTGTGGCCAACGGAGAAGAACAGTGGGTGACAATGACAGGGAGCCCAGATGCCAGGCCCCCCAATGGCCCTCCGACCGCTGCATCTCCACGGTGAGCAACCACCGCTCAGCGCATGGTGGCATCAGCACCCCGCCCCCCAGGCTCCGGGCGAGGCCGGAAAGAGGCCCCCGGCTCAGCCTCGGTCCAGCTGCTCACCAGGAGCAGGCCGCCGAGGGCTCCCCTCCACGCCGCGGCCCTGCCGTGCTCCCCGTCGCTCTGCCGCCGGGCCCCTCCGACCGTCTTCTCTGTTTCCACGGACCCTTCGCTTCTCCTCCCGTTTTCCGGGGGCCGTGTGGACGGGCTCTGAGACGCTCTCTGACAGCAGGCCATGGTGCGGTGCAGAGAGAGAGAGAGGCCGGCCGGGCGTGCGCCCGGATGGATGCTGGCCCTCCCGTTCGTGAGCTCTCAGTTTCCTCGTCCGTGAGAATCCACGTCTGCCTCGCGGGAGTGGTCTTAGGGCACCAACGCGACCCGGTGCCCGTGACAGAGCTTAACGCGGAGCGGGGGCCCCCCATGTCGGAGCTGTCCTGCCGCCGACGGGCTGTGGGCCGCCGGTCGCGGGGAGAATCGGCGTTTGTAGGGTGGTCGTATCTGCGCCATCTGTAGTAGCTTATGAGCTCAGACACAAGTGCGGGGCCCAGATTCAGGCTGAGGTGTTTGATGTCCCGGTTTCGTTACGTTTCGCCTTTAGGAAATAAATAGGTTTTGTTCAAACCTAGACTACTTTAAAAAAAAAATAAGTAAAACCCCCAAACCTTGATATTTAATATCTGTAAATAAGTTGTCAAATCTGCGTTTTTATTCTAAGTACATTACAAAAACGGCATCTCATCCTAATGACAGCAACGTGAATAGTTAAGAGAATGATATTTTCTCACATGAGCATGAAACCGCCGCTCACAAATTTAACTTCATTTCCCTATTATCTGCAGATTGTAGGTCATGATTTAATTTGCCATGTCATCAGCATGTGTCGGGGGCACCCAGAGTCCCACTTTTTAGCGTGAGCGCCCCGTCCCCGCCTTCACCCGCGGGGAGCACGCAGCCATGCCCGTGTGATTCGGCTCCATGCCCCACGACCCTGAGGTTTAAACCCACACCCGGAGCCTCGTCCATCTGTCACGTCATCGCTCGGCCGTGGACATCCCCAGATGCTCCTACAGAACCCTAAACACCCGAGCGGCCTGGAAGGCACTTCGAAGTCCATCGCTTCCTCCCACGACGCTTGGCCCTTGTGCGCTCACAGCCAAGTAATTACGTCATCCTAGTTCACAAATAACAGGAAGACGACTTTTTTTTTTTGCTTTTTTGTACCATAACCACAAGGGGCTATGACGAGTACCAAGAACAAAACAGAATGTTTCTATAATCCTGGAAATTAAAAACAAACAAACAAACAAACCAGCACCGACAGTGGGATAACAAAGATAGTACCTGGCATGGAAGTTTTAACTACGGGAACGAAGAAGGTGACAGGGTGAGAGACCGCCTGGCTTTATTTGTACTCCTCACGGTGGCTTTCAGCTAGGACACGAGAGGGGGAATCCCGAACCGTTCGAGCTGGGAGCCCACTGTCCCCCTGACCGACCATCACCCCCCGAAAGGAAACGAGCCCAGGGAGGCGCCGGGTGCTCCGTGAGCACCGTCCGTGTTCCTACAAACCCCCAACATGCAGGGCGGACGCGTCTGATTTACCGATTTAAGTCATTGGAATACTATGACTTTGTGTTGTGGTGGTTCTTCAATAGCCCTGGTTTGCTTGTATTCTAGAACATGCCATTTTCCAAACGGTGAACGACTCGACTTGTTTCCAGTGATTCTGGAATTGTTGATGTATAAAGAAGCGTGATGATCGAGAGAGATGTCATGTGTGTGTGTGCGTGTGTGTGTGTGCGTGTGTGCGTGTGTGCATGCGTGCGTGTGTGTGCGTGCGTGCATGTGTGCATGTGTGCGTGTGTGTGCGTGTGTGTGCGTGTGTGCATGCGTGCGTGTGCGTGTGTGTGTGTGTGTGTGTGTGTCTCACCGACGTCTGGTGCTTCGAGCAGTCGCTGTCCTTGCAGTCCATGCCGACACTGCAGAACCGTCGGGCCACCAGCTGCCGATGAGATTCCTACGACGTCCCCACAGCTGCGTCCCACACGGGGCCCCGTCCCACCTGCGTGGAGCAGCTCGGTCTCTGCGGGGTCGTGGGGAGGGTCAGCCTAGCGGACCCCACATTCCGCACGCACGCGAGGGATTCACTCGGTATGCCGGCGTGACTTTGCACGTGGGCGGTCGTCAGAACGGTCCATTGGGGACCACTCTGTTATCGACTACGTCTAGAGTTCTACCCCCAGGTAAACACGATCCTACAATAGTAAGGAACCAAATTTGGGACTTCTGGGAAGCCAGCTTCCTTTATACGGGCAACGTGTCTGTGCCATCTGCCAGGGTGGCCGGAGCCCGGGGTTAGCGCCTGGACAGCCCACACGGAGGTCGAGGTCCGCGCCTGGTCAGGGGGACGGAGCCGCGTGGGCCCTGTGCTGTGCGAACGCCACTCACGGGAGAGGTGAGAACGGCCCGGCCGGGAAGAGGGGTGAGCAGACCCTGAGTGCCGCCCCGGCTGTGCTGGCCCCTGATCGCCACGTGGGTCTGTCCCTGCCCCTCAGGGCACCCGACGGGGCCTCTGACACACGCACGGAATCGAACGCGGCCTCTGTTTCTGTCCGTGGGCTTGCCCGCTCTCCCTGGAGCTCCCCCTTCCGCTCCTGCCCTCCCTCATTCCACGAGACGACGAAATAATTATCACTAACGTGTGAGCCCAGTCCCCGCCGTCGCAGACGCTAAACGCCACGAGGACGACACCGCTGGGGGCAGCGGGCTGCCGCGGCACGAGCCCCAGACCCCTGGCCCGACCAGGACGAGAGCGGAGATGAGGGAACGTGGGGGGTGAGGACAGCAGAGAGGAGGGGTGTCCAAGGGGCCGGGGGGCCACACAAACGGTCTGGCATCTCTCCTGACATCAGTTCCAACCGGGAAACGGAGCTAGGAGGCAGGTGTTTCATCTCCATTTCTAAAATAAGGACACGGAGGCTCAGAACGGTCCCACGGCTCAGGAGCCACCCCCTCCCCCCACGTCCAGCGCTGGGTCCCTCAGGCTCGTCATCATCTCCCTGCGTCTTCTGAGGACGTGTTGCTTTGGAAGGACCAGCAGCGTTTGACGCTGGCGGGGCTGGTCCGTCCTTCCTTCCTCCACGCCCCTCGCCTGCCGCTGGTGAAGCCACAGGTGTCGGGGCAGGCTGACGCGCGCGGTCCCGGGCAGCGGTGCCAGCCTCTGGGACCTCTCCATCCCCTCACTTTAATATTGCAAATGGACGAGCGCACGGGAACAAAGCAGGTTTCGATCAGAATAAAGCAGCTCACACAGCGTGTGTGATGTGCCTGCCGCGTGGTCTGCTGCCCCCACCCCCTGGAGCTGGACGTAGCTCTGAACCCTCCCGTGTGGCCTCTGCGCTCGGCCGCCGGCCACTCACTGCCCCGGGAAGGGCGTTTCTAGACTCTTCCAGGGGCCGACGGGGAGGCTGCTCCCTAACCCCCCGCGGCCGTGGCGTCAGCGGCCGGGAGCTGCTAGGAGGTTGCCAGCCACCGTGGAGATGGTTCCGTGCCTGATCCAAGAGGCTGTTTATACCCACGAGGCCCAAGGCCTTCCTGTCTCAGGAAATGCGCGTGACCCGTGGCTGGAGTCAGCAGAGCAGCGACCCCAAGGGGACATTCAGCACCCCACACTGGAAGCTCCCACGGCCACGCGAGAACAGCCAGCGGCTGCCAGGGCCGCGGACAGTGAGGCTGCAACGGAACCCCATCGTGGCCCCAGCCGGGGCCCGGTCACCCCCCCAGGCCCGGGGGTCAGCCGGAAGGTGACCTGACTTCCTATGGGTTTCCTCTGGCCGTGCAGGCTGGCTGCCTGTGTTCCGCACGGAGTCACTTATCCAGGATACAGTCAGTCAGTCACTCATTGAACGCTATGAGGTGACCACCTACTGTGTGCTGGGCTCTGCACAGGGACCGGGAACACACGTAGCAGACACAGACACGTTTCTCACACTCAGGAGCTCACAGGTAAAGGCGAGAAGCACAGAGGTGCATGATTGCTAACGGTGAGCGATTCAGGGGACAACGGCAGCCCGGCTGAGAGTGGGGTGGACGCCCCTGGGACAGTGTCTGAGCCCTGTGACGACCCTGTGCGGTGCAGGGGTGGGGGGGGGACCACGGAGCCTGAGCTGTGTGACTCTCCGCCCACCACGCCGTGCGCCCGAAACAAACACAAAACAGCCCCCAAGGCCACCGTGATTAAAAACCAGCCAATCAAAACCCAGACAGACCAATAGAAACAGCCGTTTCCTTCCTTTCTCGCGTTTCTCCCGGGCCGGGAGAGGTGTGACCCGTGAGCTGCAGGTAAATCTAACGGGAGGGTGAGGTTCTGTTTCCCTGGCAACGTCCACTCGGTGTCCCTACGACAGGAACCGACCCGGGTGGCCTGCCCCCGACCCCTGGCTGTCCAGGGCGGGCGACATGCGGGGCACATGGCCCCCTGCACCACCAACCGCGAGATGCCCCCTCGCTCATCCGCACGGGCGCCGGGCGGCAGCCAGTCCCCCCGTGTGCCGGGAAGCGGGACCGAGGTCCCCCAGCGCTGCGGCTCGGCACAGCAGGCGTGTGTGTGTGCGGAGCGGGGTGCAGCGAGCGAGGCCGGGGTGGAGGCAGGGCTGGGTGGCTTGGGAACTACGGGGTGCTGGAAGGTCGAGGCTAAGGTCAAAGTGGACGACGGCGTCGCGGTTCGAACATTCGGGGACGGAGCCCCGCGTGGAGGGACCGCGGCCACGTCACCTACGCGACCCCCGGTCCCGGCGTGTCCCATCTGCTGTGCACGTTCCGCTCCCACGAGCGTGAGTTTCGGGAAGAACCGTGGGAGACGCAGGAAACCACTTTGATCTGTCTCGCTAAATCTACTCAGAGGCTTCGGGGAAACCGGGTGCGTCTTCTACGTGGGGGCCTCGTGGCCGCGTCTCCGCTGGGACACTGGACCGTGCGGCGACAGGCCGCCCAGATTTAAGCCTCGGTCCCGCCCCCCGTGCGGCCGCCGGGACCCCTGGGGAAGCCTTACTTCGCCGCACCCGGGTTGTCTCGCCCGTAAGACGGTCACGAGCAGCGCAGGGTGGAGAGGTGGTTTGGTTCCGTTTGGGTTCAGCGCTTACTGGATGTCTGACACCCGACTGTCCCACACGCCCACCTCGGGCCGTGGGGGGACAGAGCGCTCGTCAGATCGCTGAGTCTCTGAGAACATTTCACCGGAACCGACAACGTATTATTTTCCCTCCAAACTAATGACAGGAGGACCCGTTCCTGTTCTGTCGCTGCTCCTCGAGCCACGCGGGCACGTTACACACCCCGGGGAGCATGCTAAAGTCGACGCCGCAGAATTGTGTCGGCAGCACTGCTTCCGGGGTGCTCGGCGTGTCGCCCTGCCCTGGCGAGCTGGGGGTGCAGGGCCCTGACCCCGAGGAAAAGCCAGGGGCAGGAGGAGATGGAGGGGGAAGAGAGGAAGGAGACGGGAGTGGGGAGTGCCGGAACTGACCTGCACGGGGACAGCCCCCCACGCCCGCGACCCCGACCTGCACGGGGACAGCCCCCCACACCCGCGACCCCGAGCTGCACGGGGACAGCCTTTCCCCCCCAAGCACAGGAAGCAAAGGATGACTGGATTTTAGTATTGGCCAAAGACCCAGTTTCGTGGTATTTGTATCCTGAAGCCACTTTGAAATCGTCGCTACATTTCTAGGCGATGTTTTGGTTTACGGTGACACTCCAGCTAAATCATTCTGGCGTTCTTCTGGGTTTTCTTTGTATATGCTGTAGTCTGGACTTGCCAGAGTATTTATCTGTGTCTTATAACAATTGCAATATGTTTCTTATTTCTCTTGAAACAAATGCCTTGTGATGCTTATAAAAGTGAGACATAAGTTTCAACTAATTAAGGAGTTGCTATTTTCTGCATGTGACGTTGTGACTCCACGACTCGGCTACCTGGATTTCGTCTTTGTAACTGGGCCACCTAAACATTCAGACTCGGCTTCCAAAGATGGCTATGGAGCCCTACTGTGTGCTTCTCCTTTGGTGACTTTATCTCGTTCTTAACAACTACCACATTTTACGAATGGGATCTGACAGATGGGGCCCCCGAAGCTCAGACTTATATGAGGTGACGTCAGCAGCTGGGATTCCGACTCAGATTTCAAAACTTGCACCCAGAACGGTGCCTTTTATCACGGCAGAGTCTTTTCTCCCTGTCTTCCCATGAATGGGTCTCATCTCATTTCTCTCCACACGAGTCAGTCAATGGCTTATGGCATCTTTAAAACATTGATGTGACTCCAAATCAGATTCTACCTCAGTACGTCGCTGGTACTCAGAGCATTTATCTCTAATGTGACTTGGAGACTGTCTTGCTCACGGTTGGAGTTTGGTAATTACGAGAAGATGGCTCAGGTTGTAGCGGAGAAGGAATCTGGAGGTGGATGGCTCCCAGCCCCCTTTGTGTCCCCATAATTATCCCTCTGAGTAACTGCTTTGTGCCCTTTGCTGGAGGAAAAAAATAGCCAAATTGAAATCAGCTATTTGTGTAAATGATGGTGGGATTTCTTTTTTTTTTTTAAAAAAAAAGCGTCTATTTTTAAGACGCTTTTATCTATTTATTTATTTATTTTGAAAAGAGCACATTTAATAAGATTGCCGAAAACCGGGGCCCGTGTTTAATTGAGGTGAAAATTTCTCCAGCCAGATTATCGTTTCTCTCAAATCATGCCAGACTCTTGCCCTTTCTCTCTCCTCTCAGAGGCCCTGGGACCCGAGAGCGGCTGGCAGGGCCCAGGCGGTGGGCGTCCAGAGCGTCCAGAGCGGCCGGCCGCAGGGGGAGTGTCCAGTGTCCAGGCCGGCCGCCTGCAAGGCGCCCTCCTGGGCTGCCAGCAGGAGGTGGGGAACTTCTTTGGCCCCCCGGGGCCATCTGATGTGCTGTTTGGCAAACGGTACAATAGAATGTGCAAATGAGCAGCACTTTCTTCCCCATTATGATGAGCGTTGCTGGGCAACGGCTCGCTCTCCCGCACATAAATTCGATGTCAGCGCAGTCTGGGCCCGTCTGCGCGACGGATGAATGAACCGTGCCTGCGAACGGTGCCAGGCTGGCGCTTCTGATCCCCGGATGAGCCACTGAGCTTCTCCTCTCTGTGCCGAAGCCCTTCTGGGGCCTGGATGTCGGGCCGGATGGCTGAGCGGCTCTCGGAGGGAACCTGCCACGTCGTACCTCTCGGCGGCCCTATTTTCCTGCTACCCAGGGGTGGCCTCCCTTTGAGCATGAAGCATATGTGTCTACGGAAGCAATTTCCTTGCGACTTTAAACCTCCGTGAAGTTCGCCGAGGCGTCACCCTCGTTGAAAGGCAGCGTGCACGATGTCCGATGCCCACAACCCCGAGCCGGCCGTGGCACACGTGACCTTGGCCTTGCCTCCACTCCCAGGCTGCCTTTGTTTTTCGTGGAACCCTGCTCCCTGGGGGCGGCGTGTGGGGAGGGGACTTGGGGCTTAGGAGCGCAGAGAGACGCACAGTCTGGTGGCTAGGGCCTTACCCTTCATTAGCAATGCATAAGTCTCATTAGCAATGCATAAGTCTTGTAACTTCCTTAAGATCTCAGCTTCATCACCTGGAAAGTGGGGTAGTCATCAGTACCTGCCTTGTAAGGCTGTTTCGAGGACAGGACAAGATAATCCGCAGAAAAGCAGGCAGCACGGTGCCCCGTAAATAACAACCACTCAAGTAGATGCTATCGATGGTTAATATGCTAATTTCCACCTTCTGGGTGAGGAAATGAGGGTGCGGTGACGAAATAATTCATAAATGATCTTTGGGAGCTGGATCTGGGTGCATGAAATATTAAAAAGCTTCTGATAAAGGTTGACTTCTGCTGAGGCGAGACGGCTGGGAACACGGGTTAAAAAGAAAACTTCCTGTCTGAGGAACAAACGGAGAAGAGCGGGGATGGTTACAGTTTCGCGTTTATGTTAAACGTTTTGGCCGCAACCCAAACACGGAGACGAGTCCGTTCATAACGCTCATCGACCAACCAGAGGCTCAGGTGACTCCCTCACCTGCTCCCAAGCCACAGTGTTCCCACTGAAAAAGACACGGGGTACGAGATTCACCGGGTTCTCATGACGGCTGAGCAGGATAATGCATGGAAAAACACTTCCTAATCCACAAAATGCTTTGAAAAATAAAATATTATTATTATTATTATTATTATTATTATTATTATTATTATTATTATTATTATATTTCATATGACCAAAGAATGACAGGACAGAAGTCACTTAATCCTTGAAAACGGCCCAAGGAGTGACCGCTGGAGGCCAGTGCCGGCCCAGTCCTCCTGTTTCTGGACCTGGGTCAGTGATCACGGTTGGACGGACAGCCCTGGCTGAAGGGGGCGGGCTCTGAAACCTCACCGATGGCCCGATGGCCCGATGGCCCGATGGCCCGTGCATCGTCCCACCCCCACCCCCAGCAGCCTGCAGGGCGGAGCTGCCTGCGGGCTGAGGACTGACGGCCTGGTTCCTCCTTCTGGTTGTATTAGTCTTTTCTCAGAGAAGGATTCTCTCCCTTTGAGGAATGAGAATCCATCTCTTGATATGGAAGGTCTATACCTTGTTGGGGGAAAAAAATCTATTGGCAAAGAACGTCTGATGAAGAAAACACCAGATCAGACGGTGTTATTTCTGCAGACTCGTTAACGGAGAACAGCGGCCCTTCCAACAGCGGCTGCACGAGCAGCTTCCTCTGCAGCCTGGCGTCCTGCAAACTGCACTTTAAGCGCATTCACGAACGTGTGCACGACCGCAGCCCCCAAACGTGTTGGGCCCACGCCATGTGTTTGTGCCCTGCGAACGACATCCTGAACGGCACGTGACATCCCGTGTGTGACACGTTCAGTCACAACCTCGATCTGTTCATCCCGACCTCCTGTCCCGGCTGCGGCTGCGGCTGCCGCTCGCTCGGGGAAGGGCCGGGGCGGAGCCCACGAGCCGCACGGCACAGATTTAACACGCAGAGCGCGTCTGCCTCGTGGACGACTCTCAGGGTCTGCCGAGTCCCCGCCGGGGAGCGTCGGGGTCTATCCCGGCCCTTGGAGCCCAGATCGTGACGTCCCCGTCCGGCTTCCGGCGGAGACGCCCGGTGCACGCGGCAGTGGACGCCGTGGCTGTCCCCGGCTTCGTGTGCCTCCTGCCTTCCATCGTCGGGACACCTGGACACCAGATAACTTTGCGGGCCCTGCCGACCTGCGAAAGGGGCACAGACTCCTCTCCCTCGAGACGCTCCTTCCTCACGCCCGAGAAACCTGTCCGCCTGAGACGCTCAGAAGCCTCGCCGATCTGTTCTTCCTTTGGGGACCGGTCAGAGCTCCGAGGAGCTGGCCCCCACTTTGGCTCGCGCCAGGCCGGGACGTGGGCACAAACGGCCCTTCTCATGACAGCTTGGCAGCGGCACTTCTGGTCAGGAAGAGAGAATCACACGAATGTTTTTCTTTCTCAGTCATCGTCCTCACCCCGCCCGCCCCGTGCTGCCCTTTCTCTGAACCGAGGCTCCAGTCTGATGGAGGCTTTGTTCTGGGCCTTGGACAACAGTTTTGGGTCAGCTGAGGTCAGTGCTCATTTCATCTAAATCAGTATGCCCTCCCTCCGTCTCGATGGAGAAACTTCCACAAAAATGCGTGTACCCGTAAGACTTAGTTCTCACGGAGCTCCGAGCTGGCAGAGGAGGCCACATCCTCATCGCTGGAGGCACGCCACCTCTTAAACAATGTTTTAGTAATGTTTTCTCAGAGAACGTCCCCTTCGTCATCAGCCACTTGGCTCCCCGGCGTCTAATGCTGGCTCCCCGTGGACGCCTGACGCTTCCTGTCATCCAGACGTAGACGCGGCCTCCATCGCATCGCCAAGAGGTAGCACCGCGGCCGGAGAACGGAGGGCCAGCGGTCCAGGACCTGGCTTCCCGTCCCGACGGCGCCAGCAGCGGTGGCCGTGGGTGAGGCCCTAAGCCCCAGGCTCCTCACGGTGCTAAACAGGGGACCGAACGCTATTTGAGCTTCTTAGATTCCAAGAGTTCGTGATGCCAGCGATAGAAACTGGTGCAAATCCAAGATCACCGAGCCGTCGGCGGACAGAGACGGCATTTACCTGAGAACTCACACAGTCTTCTACGTGGTCTGGAAGCCAGGAGTTATTTCCTGATTTATCGAGGCGAGCGATATTACAGAACTCGAGGCGTGGCAGAAGAGCTGGCTCCCACGTCACACTCATTCCTTTTACAGATGAGGACACTGAGGCACGAAGAGGGGTGGTGACGGGCCTCACAGTGACTGACAAGAGCCTGAGATCACACTGCTTCGGGGTTTCAAACCAGGCGACCGAATCCGTTATCACCGTGTGAGCATGAACGAGAGGTTTGTGGGGCTCCAGCGCGTGGAATTTTACTGTTCCAAGGGCTCTCGCGTTTGCTTTAGCCGGAGCTGGATTCTAGGAGGCATGTCCCCCCAGGGCTCCCAGCCACGTATTCGCTTCCCAACTGGAAATCTGGGTCACTCTGTTTACATTCTCCTACAGACTGAGGTCATTCATGGATCCTGCAAGCTATGAATTATGAATGAGTGGATGAATAATCGCGTGAACAGCATCCGGCCCGGCCTGGCCTGGCACAGTCTCCTACAAACACTCCGCTCCTGGGGGCAGCGCCGTCTGGGCAGGAGAGGGGATAAGTGTCAAGGCCAAAGCAACTTAGGTCTGAGTCCAAGTTCACCACGTCTCAGCTCCGGCTTGAAGGGTTCGTGTAGCCTCTACCGCCCTCATCTGTAACAGGCGTATGATAATAGGACCCACCTCCTACTTTGGCGACAACTAAACGTGATAATTCATACAAAGTGCCTAGTTCAGTGCCTGGCACATAGCAAATATTAAACCTTTTTTTTTCAATGCACGCCTTCCTACCATCGTCCACATTTCTCTCATCCGTCGGTTACGATTGGCTAACAAACAACACTTACATTTCAGGGCATAACAGAAGTCCTCTGCTGCCCAGGGTGGGGGACAAGCTGTCCCACACGGGCCACAGGCCCCGCCCGCCCCCTCCCGGGTCTCTGATGGCTCCGAGCAGGGCACGGCAGGTGACGACGGCCTCAGCCAGGTCGGCCCGCTGCCCACTCTGGCACAGCCCCTGAGCAAAGCGCTGCTTTTCTCTGACGAAGTGGATTTACTTTAAATGGTTTCTACGCAGTACCTACGTAACACCCCCAATGTCGCTTCTGGGCTCACACAGCGTGAACTAGGTATTATCTTACCGCCTAAGACGAAGTGTGGGAACCCTCTCCTGGGGCCGTGGGCAGAAGCCTCCCCCGGCTCGTCCGCCTCAGGCCAGTGGCCAAGGGGAGGGGGGAAAAGGGGGCCACGGGGCAGGGTGGGGGGATGGCACCGTTTGTTCCCACCATGTGCCTATGGCGAGAACGTAGTCACAGCCACACCCAGGTGCGGGGGGCACTGGGGGACGCGGGCTTCAGTGGTCACGGACAGCACGGCCACTTTGTCCTGAACATCACATCCTCTCTACGCAGCCCCCACACCCCCCTCTCCCCGACTGTCACCTGACCCGATCCGCCTCATCCCTGCACGGCAGCCGGCTCACCCCTCCTTTCCCTGCGAGACGCCCCTCACGGGACCCTCTGCGCTGGCCCGTGCGGCCAGCCGGCTGACCCCGAGCCCTTCTGCTCCCGTGTGTCTTACAACCCCTCTCCGCCTTCCCACGTCTTTTCATTCTCTTTCCTTCCCAGCTTTGGACATTTCCATCGTCATATCCTCAAGGTCAGTGCTTCTTTCATTCTTTCCTCAGCCAGGTCCAGACTACTCACGGGCCCACGGTTCAAGATGACACAGAGAGGAAGTGACGAAGCGACGTTTCCGATCCAAGCCGGTGTGGCCCCAGAACACACAGGCTGGCCCGCGGGGGCATGGGCCGACCGGCCCCCTTGGTTCCCGCTCTCTGGCGGCAGCGCCCCCCTCCCCAGCCTGGGTGTGAGCACCGACAGCCCGGCTGTATCCTCGCCCACGCAGGGCTGGTGCTGAATCATGGCCGCCTTCGATAAATGCTTATCAAACCGGTAAGCGATAAAGGAGAACATGAAAATTTTCACCACGTCTGCGTTTAGCGGGCCTATTTCTGAGTCATCCCATCTCCCTGGGGGCATTCTGAGAATGAGCATAAAGAAATGTTCATTCAAATCCCCCTCCGGCTCTAGGTGTGAATTACACGCTTGGAGACAGGGCCTGGCTATTTCAGGCCGCGTGTGTGGGAAGTTTTAAGCGAACATCATTATGCATCTTCTACAGCCACAAAAAAGAGCAAACGGGGTGGGCCTGATGGTCCCTCTTTTCCGAATGAATCACGTGGAGGACAAAAGCCTCTACACACAGGCCCCCCCATGGCCCGAAGGGGTCAAAGAACCTTCCGGAGGGAACTGACCTGCGGCCTGAGGGCCGAGCGACCCCCACGAGGCTAGGGAGCTGCAGTGCGGCGTGGTGGGCCTGGGGTGTGTATGGGGGGGGCGTCTCTCAGGGCCTTCTCAGCACCGTGTGGGGACCCCCACTCCGGCAGGCACGTGTGCGCCATGCACAGCTCGCATCTGTGCCCTGGCAGGGACGCGGAGATGTAGGGATAGGAGAGAGAAGGAATACTTTGCCCCACGGGGCAGGTCGGCCGGTTCCCGCCAAGGCTCTTCCTTTGCGAGACTCCGCGTTCTCTCCCCTTGCCCGCTCGCCGCATACGTTTTTATTTTATTTTATTTTTTTCTTAGGGTGGATTTTGTATTTTTAGCCCAGGCCGTTGCCGTGGCAACCACCGCTCGAGCTGAACATTTTGTTTCCCAAGAACAAATGCATGGTTAACTAGTCAAGCGATTTTCTGCTGTTCAAAGGAGCCGAGATGTCACAAGCGTATGATGCAGACCATATAAGAGAAACGGAATCTTCGCCCCTCGATGCGAAAGGTTCCCACGCTGCTCAACGCTTTCCCGAAGCTGGGGTGGAGGTCAAGAGGGCTGTGTTCATCCAACGTGGCCATCTCCTCCGGAGAGGATAAAGAATAAGTTTATGTTTTATTCCCGGTCTCTCCCCCCCCCCCCCCCCCCCCCCACAACACACACACACACACACACACACACACAATTTTTTTTTTTTGGAAGATTGTAACCGTGAGTACTGCAGACAACAAAGATGTGCTCACCACCTCCCTCCCTGGGGAGGGAAGATGCACAGTGTGGCCTTCAGAGAAAGACGGGCCATCGTTCCCACATCCACCTCAGCCCGACAGTGCCGGCACTGAAAGGTGGCTTTTGTTCGATCTCTCGACCTTTCCCTACAGTAGAGAAACTGTAGAAACCGCATTTACTACGTCTAAGCATCCTTTCTCTCCCCCCCTAAGCATACTGTATATACGTTATCGCTGACTGCGGATTGCAAAGGCGTCTATTTTAGGACCCGAGCTTCTGAAGCTTATCTCAGCCTCCGGATTCCTTCCAAGTACGCCGGGTGTGAGAAAGGATCGCCCACACTTTTAGACGAGGATTTCTGAACCTCGAGTCCATCCACTTGGAGCAAAAAGAAATTACATCATCATTTCTGCCCACTTCTGAGATGCATCGTTTTGTTCCATTACGATCGTAGGAAATACAACACACAGGTCGCCGCTGGAAAACCCAGCACGTCGCACCTGTGGAGGGGTTCGACCAAAACGTCGCGCGCGCACACACCACCGTGAGGTCGCACACGCCGCCGTGGGGTCGCACACACCGCCGTGAGGTCGCACACACCGCCGGGAAGTCGTACACACCGCCGTGAGGTCGCACACACCGCCTTGAGGTCGCACACACCGCCGGGAAGTCGCACACGCCGCCGTGAGGTTGCACACACTGCCGTGAGGTCGCACACACCGCCGTGAGGTCACACACACCACCGTGAGGTCACGGTGGTCGCTACACAGAGCACAGCCCGGTCTCGCAGCCCACGTCCATATGCATGTGTGTGTTCACTCACGTCGCAATCTGATTTTTATCATCTTGAGAACTATATTTAAATTGCTCTCCTTTGGAATAAATTATATTTCGTTTCACACATTTCAAAACGTTATCCTCAGAAGCAGGTCTGAGGCTCGCCCGGACTGCCAGGGGTACCCACGGCACGAGGAAACCCAACAACTCCCAATCTCCACGCTTGGCCTCTAGTGCTGCCATTTCTGTCTGTGACCGAGGTGGTTTGTCCCGCATCCTTCAGATCACGCAGACGCTGAGCCCTTCACAAACACGGAGGACCATCTGGTGACGGCCAGAGGGAAAGGGGGCGGGGGGGCTGGGAGAAAGGGGTGAAGGGTTCAGTCGTTGCTGGGTGGCCACGGGGATGGGGAGCCTGGCATTAACGCGACGGCGAGGTGGAGGGCGGAGGAGAGAAAGCAGTTAGGGGCGTCGCTTTATAAACCATATAAATGTCTAACTGATCTACCGTAGACTTGAAACCAGTAACAAAATTAAAACAAACAAACAAACACGGAGGCTTGTTTCCACGTAGCCCAAAGCTCTCTGTGAGAGCAGGTGACCTTTTTGAAGAAGCTGCTGGTGCTGAGTCACAGTCACCTGGGACGTTGTCTGCACTCGGTTCACTGCCTTTCAAGGCCATCGTGTGACCGGTAATTCGGACGCGAGCCCGCAGCATGGCGCCCTCGGACCCGGGAGAGTCAGAAGACAGAAACCGAGCTGGGTGTTTTAAGCAGGAAGGGGCTTAACCCAGGAAATCAGAGGCGGGGGCTCGGGGAGCAACGTGCAGGAGACGCTACCGCTAGCTTTTCAGGGACCGCGAAGCTGAAGGAGCTGCAGGAAACCATCGCTGGCCTTCTTGGGCGCTGCGAGACCAAGGTCATGCCCCGAAGGTCCCTTGGAAGCTGCCAATGTCACGTGGACGTTCTCCTGAAGTCCACACACGCCCACGACGGGCTGTGGCTGCTGCTGCTGCTGCAGGACACGGAATGGCCGTGCCCCTCTGCTCCCCAGGACCCGCCCTTGCCTCTCACGGCTGGGACCCACGCCACAAGCTCGCGGGTGGGACTCGGGGCGTCTGAATTCCAGGCTTCCAGCCTCTGGAGAACAGAGGCAGCACAGGGGCGGGGAGAAGGGGGTGAGGGGAGACAGGGCAGAGCCAACCCGGACCACTCGGAACACGGAACACGATCCGGCCGAGCGGTGGGGCGGGGATGCGGGTTTGGGGGACGGACCCCTGAGCTCCAGCCTCGGTGGAGAGCCTTTGGCTCACTCACACCTGTCCTGTCTGGGGCCGGCGCTCACATTCACAGAGGTGTGATCTTAAACAGGCTACATTACGGTCAAGTCCTGAACCCCAGCGGTGTGGGGCCGTGGCTCTATGGAAGCCAGCGCCCGCCGTGCAGACCGACCACCTCGTGCCTGAGCATGGAGGAGCAGGCGGGTCTGTCAGACGGGGTGCGCTGAGGAATCCCGGAGGGATGGCTAAGGGACTGGCGCTCTGCAGAGGGGGTGCCCGACCTTCCCCATGCCGCCCTGTGCACCTGAACGCCCACCTGCCATTTGTGCTGGCATCTCTCTCTCCAGCCTAGAGACCCCCGCCCCCAGCTGGGAGGCACTGAGATCCCCCATCTGGGGAACCTGAGGCCGAGTCCACAAGCCAGGCAGGACGTCCGTGCGGGCTTCATCTGCCAGTCCCGTCACCTGGTGTGTCCCCCGGGGTGTACGTGGGTTCATGTCTCACCAACCCGAAGCCACCTCCTTATGTCACCGACCATCTCAGAGGGTCCCCGCTAATCTTTTTCATGTTCGCCTTCACCACGCCCCCTCCCTTCATCTCCCCGAAGTCTCGCCGAGTGAGAGACACACAGACCGAGGACACGAATGTCTCAGGTGTCCTAACCAGGCCAACGCCGTGCGGGCTGGACGAGCGGCATTTCCGGGGGCTCTGCCCGAAGCCTTCTAGCCACGTCTTCTCCTCTGCTCTCCGAAGTCTGAGCTCCCCACGCAGAGAGACTGGGGTGGGGGCACCCCATCACCGGCCCAGCGCAGGCTGGAGGGAGGCGGCTCGCATAGTGACACTAATCCTCTGATCGAGGGGGTGAAAGGGTCCTGTGCGGCTGAGGGAACTGGTTTAGCAGGAATTCTCAAGAGGAAGGGACTTGCTATCTGATCTCAGGCTTTACGAAGGGCTGGCTGGGTCCCCCCGGCTCGCAGCTCGCCAGCCACCTGTATCTGTGCTGAGCGTGGGGGGCCTCTGGGCGGGGCGGGTAAAGTCAGAGGCCCCCGGCTTCCCGGCACCCTCGGCCCTGTAGAGCTGCGAAGGTCATACGATTTGGGGGACCTCTGCTTTACACTGCCCACTTTTAGCTCTGGGGTGACTAAGAGAAAATCAATTGAATTCCCCTTTCAAAAGCAACTATTGATCAGCAACGTATAAAGCTCAGAGCTGGAGGTCCCGGGATTTTTGGGGCAAAAAGCACGTGGTTTCCAACTTCGAGATTTCGTGAGCCGACTGCACTGAGCAACACGTCTAAATGACGTCGCTACAGCTCCGATGCGTGCTGGCACGTGGTCACGGGTCTCCTTCGTGGGAGGGAGGGGGATTCTTGCCGACGGGTGAAGGACATTACTTGAGAAACCTGGAGTGGCCTTAGGTGGGGGGGGGGAGCTGGAGCTCCAGAGGGACAGGCCGGCGGGGACGGCTGGGCTGGGTGGCTGGAGTTTATCCTGCAGGTGGTAGGAAGCCACCAGAGGTCTCTGATCAAACGGTCGGAGCTGTGTCTGAGGAACGCAGGTGTGGTGGAGGCGTGGGGGCTGGCACGGGGCAGGGCGGAGGACGGGAGCCGCGTGAAGGTGAGAACGTTTTACCTGTCGCATCTACGGTAACGTCAGAAACGGCGGCACAAGCTTCGGTTCACACCTGAAGGAGAGTTAAAGACCAAAGGAGCCGACAGGTGTCCTGGGTGCTTGCTTTTCTAATTTGAAAAAAACGCTAAGACACGTCAATAGAAAAATCATCCCTATTTCTAATAAATACCGAAAAGCCCCCTGCCCTGCCCCTATGGTCCCCGGGAGGGCCTCAGACCTGGCCGCTGCTGGCGGCCTCGTGCTTCCTTCCCTTCGTGTCCCTGAGCTTCACGGCATGGGCCACCCCGAGCAGTCACATCGCCGTGCGCGTGATGTGTCCCTTGAAGTTGACAGCGCACGACCTGCTGACGGAGCCCCCGAGAAGCGTGAGCCGTGGCCGGTGTCGTGGAGAGACGAGGCGGGCAGCGGGCCCGACACGGGGCGGGCCATGGAGAATCAGAGCTGGGGGCCCAGCGGGGTCTTGTCTGACGAGGGACACAAGACAGATAGGTACAGCCTCGCCTTCGTGACACACGTCTGTGCCACGTCCAGGAAGACCCCAGGAGAGAGAGCGAACGCATTCCGCCCGGGCCGGGTGGACGAGAGAGAGAGAGAGAAAGAGAGAGAGCCGAGAACATTCTGTAGAAGCCGTTGCAGTAAAGCACGCTGTAGAACGATGAACCAGAGATGCGGAGCTCAGTCAAGGTCAGACCACGAGCAGGACCACAGGCCACGCGTGGCGGCTCCAGGTCCCAGATTCTCCCTCCCACGCTGCGCCGTGGGGTTCACGGTTGGCCCGCCCCAAGCGGGCGTGTGCTCGGTGATGTTTAACCAGCGGGAAAGGCACCGCCCAGCTTCAAGGGCGTTGAGTGCCCTTCACGGAGACACGTGGCCGCTCTGAGGGTCACGGGCGTCCAGCTCCCGTGAGGGTGACCTTGACTGGCCGGGGTGTGCGCGGTCCGAGGCAGGGAGCAAGGGAAGTGGGCCTCTGACACGTTCTCTCCCAGACCGTTCAGGACGCTTACAATATCCGGGCGAGGTGGGGCTGTGGGCGGGTTTGCACGCACGCGTGTCACTCACGCGTACCTCGGTGCACGTGTGCATATGCACAGGTGTACACAGGCGCAGGTGCACACAGTGCACAAGGTGCACGTTGCTGCAGCAGAGATGCTGACTCGTTCTTCCCGAGGAGGACGGAACGTCCCAGGTGAGCTCCTCCAGGGTGGTGATCCCCTCACCCCCGGGCTCGCTTGCGGAAGTGACCCCACCCCCAGCTGACGACGGCGACGGCCTCACCCCGCTCAGCAGGGCGCAGCTCCCCGTCCCCCGCCCCAGCCTCGCTCCCAGCGCACGGCCCCACGAGGCTGAGTCCACTCGGCACGTGTCCTCCTGGCAAACGACCACCTTTCTAGGTGCAAGGTCATGCGTCACGTGACTCCCTGCCCAGCCCCACCCCCCGTCTTTACAGCTGACACCCTTCCTCCGGGCCACACCTACACCCTACGAGGGCCCCGCCACAGGCCGGCACCGGTGACAGTGATGGTTGTGCCCGGTCGTCTGCCCCCTGGGCGCTAGCTCCCGAGGGTGCACAGCGGACCCAGCTCACCCTCCGCGCCTGGAAAGCCCTCGAGAAGTGTCTGAAGGATGCAGGGACAATCTGAGCACACTTGGCCAGTCCCAGGGATGGGCTAATGACGGGGAGGGCGCCCGCCGGGGGAGAGGAGCGTGTGGGAAGGTGAGAGTACGTTGATAAAGGAAGTCAGAGGGTTTCACTGCAGCTGACACCGGCAGGCAACTGACCTGCCCCTTGCTTGGGGGTCTCCCGACACTTCCGTGTTTTCATCTGAAATGTCATCCGAGATTGTGCTGTTTATATCTCGTCTATCACAAATTCTTGGGTGTGGTGGTAAAAACACAGAAGCTGGTTTCTGTGCTGCCATGGCAATCGCTGCCTGTTCTTAAAAAAAAAGACTTGAGGTTTGGGGTACCAGGTGACAGTGACACGTGCGGTGGGCTGGCTGCACTACAGAAGGGAAGCTTGGGATACACTTTCCCGATCTTCACTCCAGAGGGAACCTCTATCGCCACCTTTCGGGGTGCTGACCATGCAAACAGACCCAAGTTATACTGTTTTCTAAGTACCTGTTGAGCATTCAGTAGGTTGGCCACAGTTAAAAGGACTGCGTGAAAATGTGTCCGGGCCACGTAGCCAGCCGGCCGAGCTCACGGACAAAAGGGGAGAGGACAAGTCAAAGATTCTTTCTAGCTTCAAATGCACAGGCAAAATCAGTTTGCAGAAGGCCGATAGAATTTTCTATCCATTTCCTCATTCTCTCTGACCGTTGACCAATTCACCAACATCCCCTGGTCCCTGCTCGGACGCGAACTTTCCTTGCTCGGAGTTCCCGTGACAGGACAGCCCTCCGGGGCGGCTGCTCGTCCCTGCTCAGCGGACAGCTCGGGTCCTAGTCCGTCCCGGCTGCTGTGACGAAACGCCGCAGTTCGGGCAGCTTCTCCTCAGCAGAAAATAATTCCTCACGTTTATGGAGCCTGTGTCTGCACGACCAGGCGGCCACCGTGGCAGACACTGGCCCGCTTCGGGGCTGCGAACTCCAGAACCGCGGGCTGTTGCGTTTCTGTCGTGTAGGTCACCCCGTTGGTGGCCCTTCGTGACTGCGGCCCGAGGTGAGCGTCAGGGAGCCGGGCTTCGGGGGAGCGGCCAGCTGGAGCCGATGCGCTCTGCTGAGGACTCACAAACACGGGGACCGGCGTCGGCAGGAGCCACCCGCAGACCTGTGCGTGCACGGGACGCTCCCCGGCGGCCCCCCGGGGAGGCTTCTCGTCCCTGCTGCCAGCACCTGGCTCTGCGCCCAGCCCGAGGGCACGCCTCTCTGTTGCCATGCCAACAGAGGAGGTCAGAAAATTCACATGTCCTCTCTCTCGGGCCAAAGGCCACCACTCGGGCTCCTCAGCCATCCCCTATGGTGAGTAGGCGTGCTTTCTCAGAGTTTCCATCCTGAAGGAAACAAGCCAGAACTCTCCTTTCTCCCGAGTTCAAGGTGAGAGCCTGTTTCTGTTGTCAGCAGGAAACCTCTGCGCAGCTTGAAGAATCCACCCTGATGGGTTCCGGCCACTTCTCTGACTCACGTGTGTTAGTTCCTAGCTGGACACAGACAGGCGACACCCCCGAAGCCCCGAGCCAGCAAACACACTTCTTTCGTTACCTGAAATCACGTGTGTGCGTGTGCACACACACCCCCCTGTGAGTCTCTCCGGCTTCTAGTCCCTTCCATTCCTGGACGGCGTCTCAGAAGCAGCATCAACCAGGGCCCTGGACGGTCTCCCGAAGGTGGAAACCCCTCCCAGAACTCAGCCGCAGGTGTACAGACAGCTCGGGCAAGGCCGGCTTCACGTCACAGGTGCCCTTCCCCTGCGGGAGGGGAGTCCCGGGCGGGCGCTGACGGACCCGCGCGGTGCCACCGGACGCAGCTCGAGGGGCTCAGGTCTGGTCACGATGCCACCAGACGCAGCTCGAGGGGCTCAGTCCCGCTTCCCATCCACACCTGGTCATGCTGCCATCACAGCACATCCAGAGAAGAAGAGTGAGGGAGAAAGGACGCATAATCCTGCCACGCCCTTGCAGTGACATCGTGTTTATTTGTTGTGTCATCACATCGTTTCCCCTTCCTCTCCAAACCCGCACAAAGGCAGCGACGGGGACATTTGCAACCATCGGACTCTCCGCGGCGCCCTGGCTCCTCAGAGGCCCGCGGGGGACCCGGCACCGGGACCCAGCACGCGGGGGCGGGGCGTTTGGAGCCAACAGCGCAGATCCGTAAAACCGAGAGGCACTGGCGCAGCACGCTGCTTGAATAACTTCCAGAGAGGGACGGAAGACCGTTGTCCTGAGTGGCACTGCCACTGATGGCAGCGCCCATTAAAGAGAGTTTCGCGTTTACGAGCTTTGGCTGGTTTTTTGTTTTGTTCTGTTTTGTCTTTTACTATTTACGCTGTTTATTGTTTTGCTCTGAGAACTACCAGACACTCTACATGTGTCCACACACCCTCATTTCAGCCTTGATTTTATATCTACAGCACTTGTAGATAAAAGAAAGGCCCTTAAAATAGCCCAGGAAATATTGCTTCTTGCAACCCCCAGCCACTCTTCACTCCCCCTAACATTCCTGACGTCTCTCTAACTGGTTAAGGGCCTCAGATAAATCGTATCTTCCTCTGTATTTTTACAAATTAAATATTTGAAGACCTAGCCCCCAGAGAAACAGTGACAGATGATAGAAAACCAGTAGCTATAGGCGGTATTTTTTTTGCAAAGAGGTGATTAATAACGATGAAAAACAAGTGGC
>PVKZ01005672.1:0-48488 GCA_004027375.1 Macroglossus sobrinus
TATGTGCAAATTCTCAGAGATAGGAAGGAGCTCTATGCGTGGTTATAAAATAAAGAGTGGAAGGAATGGCAGGAGATGGGGCAGGGCAGTGTGAGAATTCAGGGTTTTATCTCCTGAGCACCAGGCAGCTATGTAAGGGCTTTAGGTAGAGGAGTGACCTGTTGTGGTTTCCATCAGCAGCAGGGTGGGGGTAGGGGTTGGGGGAGAGGTACTGCAATAGTCCAGGCTCTGCATGGTGGAGCCCGACACTCAGAAGGTGGCAGTGGGGAAGGAGAGAGATGGGCAGGGACGGGTCGTGGAAGTAAGACTAAATTTCTAGAGGTAGGAGTTTAGGGAGGTGGGAGATTCAAAGTAGATTCCTATAGGTTTCTGAAAAAAGGAAAGGTAGGGTGCAAGAGAAGAATAAAGAAGGGAAGAAGGCCTGTGTCTTTAAGAAGTGCATCTGGAAACCACTTGGAGCTGTAACTGGTGGCGGGTAAGGAAAGTTGAATGACTAGGCAGAGTTTGCAAGGGAACACAATCGTTGTCCCTTTAAATAAGCGCTTCAACAGCAGAATGAGGGAGAATAGAATTTGTTAAAGACACGCCTATAAAGAACCTGCACATCCATCAGTAGGGGCTCGTTAAAAACCTTAAGGGGCCTCTCTAAACAGACTACTGTGCAATCGTATAAAAGAACAAAGAAACTCGATGTAGATGGATAAAGATCTTTCTCCAGCATACACCGTGAAAAAGCAGGGCATAGCCAGTGGGTATAGTATGTGACCATTTGTATTGGAATGGGGAAAATACACAAATACAAATACACAAACACATAATACGAATATAATTTCTTCTCGAATGTAAATAAACAGTCTCTGGGAAGCACACGAGAAACATTGGTTGCTCGCAAGAAGGGGAACAAGAAGAGACTTCTCACTCCATATCCTTTTGTGCCTTTTAATTCTTCCACCATGAGAATAAACTGACTATTAATAATTATCATTAAAGAATATATTTTGGCTTAAAGATTAACCAGATTTGGGGGAGATCTGAACACGTGAAGGCTGTCAGGGAGGACTTGCACCCATTCTGATGAGCTTCACCACCCACTTCATCCCCTCCCTGTCCCACCCTCCATCCCCTCCCCCACCCTGGTCCCGGGAGGCAGCTGCGAGCTGAGGCACCCCGGGCTTTTTGTCTTCCTGTCCTATAAACCCAGGTGTAACATAGGACTAAGGCATTGTTTGCGAGTTTCTACAGTTTTGATTGTTGCTCTTTAAATTGATTTTTTTTGCCCTTGAAATCATCTAATATACAGAAAATATTAGGTCAGTTCCATAGCGACAAGTAGCCTAATTCAACCCCCTCCAAGGTCAGAATTCCAAGCCAAAAAAGTTTCTGCTGAAAACAGCTTCATGTGTCACCCATAGGGGGCAGCCTTTCTTGGGTCCTTGAGGAACTAGAGCCTGGTGAACCCAGGGAGCATCCAGCCACTGCTGAGGAAGGAAAGCCAGAAGGAGCCCCCTGAACTCTGCACATGGGTATCCTAATGGACCTGTAATGAGCCCCTGTACATGGGGTGAGGCACAAGATGGTAGAGAGAAACATGTGACATGATTTGCATGAAAAGGAAAGTATTAGTGTTAGCTCAAAATGTATAGAGATTTCAAGATGCAAACAATAGAACATTAAACTATGCAGAGGGCCCTTCTGAGCACAGAGCCCTGTGTGACTGCACAGGTCACACACTGTGAAGCAGGTCCTGCAACCAAACTTCAGGGTGGGCAACCCAGGCAAGGCTCAGATGACGTTAGGAGACATTTAAGGCAATCCAGTGGAGGCACTAGGATTTGAACCCAGCAAGAGCCCATGCTCCTTGCACAACACTGCCCTCTGTCAATAGCGATAGCCAACACAGGTGCTCGCTTCGCTGAAGGCCCAGTCCTATTATCCGTGGATTCATTTAATACACGCAACCACCTGCTATTTTTATTATTATCCCCATTTTACAGATAAGAACATAAGCACAGAGAAGCTCATTAACTTATACAAGGACACACAGCTAGTGAGTGACAGAACAAGGGTTCTACCCCAGATGCTCTGACTCCCAAAACCTACTCTCATCGCCACAGTCTCCCGGGAGAGGTGGTTCAGGGGCCTGACATCAACCCTGCCAGCCAGAGCGGACGGGTCAGATTTGGGAGCAGAGGAGAAAGGCCAGAAAGAGCCTTCCTGTGACCAGTTTCTAGGTGTGTCTGAGACAACTCAGGAAGTTATGCCTCGTCATAGGCCCGTGGAGCAGGTTCTGTACCCTCTATAGGAACACAGGCACACCACCCTCCTCTTCAGTGATGGCCTCAGGCTGATGGGACAGCAGCTCAAAGCAGAAGAGGAGACAAATAACTGAAAATACCAAGAGAAGCTTGAATGTTAGCTCCTCGCCCCAGATCTTCTCTCCCATAAGGACAGGCAGTGACTAATGCCAGGGGAAAAAATCCCCCCCGCAGAGCCTCTCACAAGGGGCGTCCCCGTGCAATGAAGCCACAAGCAAGCCCAGTCCACAGCCACCTGCGGGTCCTTGCCAGGGCGATGAGATTCTGAAGTGGGGTGAGGGGGAGGGGTTGGCACCTGGCAGCTTAGGGCAGGACACTGGCATTTTGTGCCTGTGGTTAATGGGGAAAGAACTTGCCTTCATTGGAGGCACAGCGGACCCTAGAGAAGCAAGAAGGAGACTGACTTGAAATCCTCACTCCTCCTCATCTTAGTTCCATGGGAGCCCTGTGCAAAAGTGTTTCACCC
The DNA here is from genome assembly GCA_004027375.1 of Macroglossus sobrinus. NCBI lineage: Eukaryota > Metazoa > Chordata > Mammalia > Chiroptera > Pteropodidae > Macroglossus > Macroglossus sobrinus. The sequence continues at coordinate 2,782 of PVKZ01005672.1, forward strand.
TGTTGTATTCTTACATAAACTTGAAGAGATAACTCTGTCATCATTCCCATTTCATTGATGGGATGCTGAATCTCTGAAACAATAAGTAATTTGTTCAGGAACCCCCAGATGACAAGGGCTCGAGCTGAGACCCTCAGACAGGTCTGGCCAACTCCAGTGCCTGAGTGGACAGCCATTACGTTACCCGACGATGCTAGGTAACCGGAGTAATTCCCATTTCTGCAACTAAAATGAAGACGGAGTTGCTAAGTAAGCCACGTGGAATGGTGTTAATGCTAAAACGAGACCCTGTAAGTGAAATTTCTAGCACAGCAGCTGGTACATAGTAAGTGCTCAAGAAATGAGCTGCATAAACAAGCCAGCTTGGCTTCAGGCCTGTCAAACCTCCCATATCGAGTGTAAATCCGGTTGTAGCTAGCAGGTTGTGTGGATTTTTTTTTTTTTTTATCTCAGACACCCAGAGTTTGGACCTTAAGATTCAGCACACTAATGGATGTAAATGAGATGCAAATTAAGATGTTCCCAAATAAACAGGAAACCAAATATCTCCTCTCCTTCTGGAGATCAAGGGGATGGGCTCTCTCTGAAGACAATGCTGTGCTCATGCCTGGCTGATTTATCAGTCACCGACAGTTCTCCCCAACAAATGATGGCATCTCTGAACACGTAACCACGGCAGAGGTGATTTCACAGGCCTGATTCTGGGGACTCCTTCTCCCTCTGTGGGCCTTCAGGAGCCGGGTCTTTACAGGCCTCGAGCAAATCCGCTCAGAAAACTTGGTGAAATTTCCTCTTGCTCAGGACTCAGTATCTGAGATTAGCTCTAAGCGGGAGCCCTACCAGAAGCATCCATGTGACAGCAGAAATTATGACAATCTCGGTTGTAGATACAGCTCTTAGAGGACCAGGGTGCTAACGACATGCGAATGCCTACAGGTGACATACACGACTAAACCAGGTGGGTAGAAGGAAACATCAAGGCAGCCCAAGGATGCTAAGTGGCAATGGACCCTCGGTGTCTGGGAAGCACAGGGGTTGGGGTGAAGGAGAGCACCAGCCCTGTGTCCAGCTGGCAGCTCCCACGATGCAGGAGCTGCAGGTCCAGACAGTAGGGTATTTCAAAAGAAGCTACAAGTCTTGACTTTTAATGTGACTTTCTTGATTTCTGGTTCAATTTGCTGTAACATCATTGAGCTTAACAAAAGTTTGGGGTTTTCTGGCTCATGGGCTTCTTATTTATAGAACCTCTCACATCAGTGCTTGCCAATCTTTCCTGGGGTCATGGATGCTTTGAAACCATGATCAATCCAGGTGCAAAGAAAAGCCATGGTGTTAGAAGATATTTGCAACTCATATAACTGCAAAGAATTGGTGCCTAGAATATGTTAAAATAAAACAAGAAAACCCCATGTGAATCAATCAACTAAAAACATAAAATTCAGTGAGAAAATGGGTATATAGATTCAGTAGGAAAATGAGGATATAGATTTAAACTGGACCTTACAGAAAGGAAACCTTAACGGTCTATAAGCATATAAAAAGCGCTCAGTCTTGCTAATCATCAAAGAAATGCAAATTCAATAACATTACCAATCCACGCACACACCAGACTGTCAGAAATGAGATGCCTGACAATATCGACACTTGTAAGCTGAGGCGGAACTGGAACTCTTGGCCGCTGCTGATGGGAGTGTAACTTGGTGGAAACAGTCTGGAAAATGGTTTGGCACTGTCTCGCACAGCTGAATGTGCACATGCTCTATGACCCTACAATCCCCCTCCCAATCATTTTCCTTAGAGAAAAACTCTTGCATGCAGATAACAGAATGTCCACAGAACACTGATCATAAACGTCAAATCCTGGAACAAGCCCAAATGTTCAGAACCCCGCAGAGCGGTGTGTAAAGCAAGACTATAGAGCCGAGGAAAGGAACCAACCCCAGGTTCACACTCAGCATGGACAGATCTCAAAGCAAGGTACTATGGCACTCAGGAAGCGAGTATGAATATTTACAGCATAAATCCGTTAGCAGTTCAAAAACAAGCACAACTGAACAATACGTCATTTAGAACTAGGTTCATAGGTGGGAAAACTATAAAGCAAGCAAGAGAATGGTAATTTTAAAAAGTGAGGATATAGATTAAAAATCTGGCGTAAGGAGGAAGATCACAAAGGGGCCACCAAGGGCCAACACCTAAGATGTTGTCAGTGTCCTATTTCCCAGTCAGGGGAATTGGCACACAAACATTTGTTTCATTATTCTTTACATCATACAGTACATTTTATATACTCTTCTTTGTGTATATTTCATAAGAGAATAAACACACAAAAAATCAATCTTCCTTCTTTCCGCTATTAAAAAAAATCTGATGAAATTTACATACCCTACTTCCAGAACAATTAAAAAACATCCAAAAGCCCCATGTAAAGGCAGAGGGCACACAAACCCCTTAGAGATGTAAGAAGAACTCATACGTTGCTCAGTTGATCCACACCCTCATCATTCCTGCACATGAGCAGTCACTTCGAATCCTCCAGGACAGCGCCGTGGCTCAGGGAGCAGTATGGAGAGGAATGTTCCAGTGCTGTAAGAACCAAGCCAGCACGCCTAAAGAGGAGCTCTCCACACCTGCATGGCCCCCCCACGGCCAATCTCAACCCTCTGCCTTACCTTCCTGGAGCATTTCCAGCTCCAAGATGGCAGCATTGACCAGCACCCCTGATGGCAAGGCTTTCTGCCACCCCTGCAAAGCCTCAGTCCTCTGGGAAAGAGAGAAGTAAAGAAACACCAGAAGGTAGCTAATTACTTGTGTTACAAACAGTAATCCTGCTTTTTAAACCTTAGGAGGATAATGATCTGTTTTTGGTGTATTAAAGCTTAATTGTTTAAGTGAGGGAATAAAAACCAACCTCAAAACAGGGGAGCCTAGAAGCAGAACGAATATCCTGGAGAAGCAACGTTGCGAGGCAGGAGCAGAGGACCCACCATGTGGCTTGGGGAAGCCACTTCTTCCCTCTGGGCCTCAGCTGCCCGTCTGTTCAGTGTAGGAGTTGGGTTTCTAGAAGGTACCATCCCCAGCCCTGACATCCCAGGGATCTGACCACCAACTTCATTCTCTCCTTTCTAGAATTGTGACAAGAACAGCACAGTCCAGTGCCCGGCACATGGTAGATGCCCGACTAATAAAAATTGTTGACTTGAACTATACCTATTCTCATTTCTTCACAGGACCTATCATGGCTGTGAGCCCTTAGCTGGCCCTCAATATTGCTTTACTCATCTATACAATGAGGAGTGCCATATAGGGCCAATGTGAGAATTAGATAAAATATGTGAAAGCCCGTGCCCAGTGCCTAGTACATGTCTGGTTCCATTTGGATGGTTCCATCTGTCCTCATCCTTCTTCACTGGTCACCTGAAATAGTGCTTCTCTTCTGGCTGAGCCTCTCTCTCCCCCAGCACACACAGAGCAGTCACTCCATCTGTAGAACTGACCACCATCCCACTGCATGGCCAGGCTGTAGGGCAGGCAGACTCTGATGCTGGCCAATTACTCTGGATGGCCAAGAACTCAGCGTGCAAATGGAATGCTAAGCCTCTCCACCCCAGGAGCCCTGTTTGTTAGACCCCAGTCCTAAACAACTAATTCCGAGCCCTCCTCCCTCCTCCCTCGGGCCAAAGCCACAAATAGTAAGTCAAAAGTGAGGGCAATTCTGACTGGAGAGTGATTCTGTTAAGGTGTTGGCTTTAAAGAAGGCCAGCAGTGGGGGAGAAGGACAGAGAGAGAAGAGAGAAAAGAGGAGGAAGGTGGAAAGGGAGGTAAAGAGATACACAATGCAATGCAGCATACAGTTGATGCATTATTAAATTGTACACTTGAAACCTATATAATTTTATTAACCAACGGCACCTCCAATAAATTTAATTAAAAAAAGAAAAGAAGAGAATTTTAGGGCCCTTAAAACTGACATTTAAGAAACAAGAAAACAAAAATGTTATTCTAAATAGGTTACGATTCTAAAATAAATCCAGAGGATTCATACACACACACACACACACACACACACACACACACACACACACACACACGTGCGTGCACATGCACAAAGAGAAAAAAGAAGAGAAAGGGGTAGAGAGATGAGAACATAGAAAGAGAAAAGGATGATTTCAGGTCCTGGTGGTGTGAACTTTGGATAAATTTGCTTTTGCATTAGCGGCTTGCCTTGGCCTGGATTAAGGAGGCTGGGGTCAGAGTGTGACTCCATTCTGACATCCCCATGGGCTGATTGTTGGCTGGGGCTGCCACTGCTTCTCCCACACTGCAGGGGAGACACACATTCAATCTCTGCCGTGCAAACCGCCGAAGGCCTGGGACCAGGGCTCAGAATTGGAATGGCAAAGGGAACCTGCTGCTCCCCTCCAGTACAGGTCTCAGCTCCTGCCAGGTGGCTTCCCCACACAAGCCTGGGAGTGGTAACTGGGACACTGTCACTGGGGGCACAGCACTGTCCCTTGAGGTTTCCTTACATCCCACCCTGATCTCTGTAAACAGTCTCTTTATTAAATTCTCCTCAAGTCGAGCCATCTGTGTCCTGCTGGGACCCACCTGAAACAAACATAGTTTGTGATCCTCAAGTCTGCCCTACCTCCTGGTTATACTATTTCCAGATTAGAAAAATTCAGCCCAGAAGCTCAGAGAGGGGAAGTGACTTGTCCAAGGTTGCACAGCTGGTAACGGAGGAGCTGGGATTAGAATCTGCATCCGCTGGGCTCCAAAATCTGGCATCTTCACTTAGGTTTTCTAATGAGGAGCGGTGGGGTGGGGGCTGGACCAGGCTGGGGGTCCAGAGCTAACACTGTCACCACCTACCTGGGTTTTTACTAAACTGGGACCTCAGAGGCAGCCAGGAAACTGTCTTCCTTGCCCTCCAAAGTCCTGTCAATCCTTTCCGTCGAAATACCTCCATCAAGCCTTTGTTCCCACTGCCAGTGCCCTGGGTCAGACCCTCCCTCCCTCCCTCCTTCCCTCCCACCAGGCCATGGCCAAAACCCCCCTGGCTGGCCTCCTGTCTCCATCAGCCTCACTACAGTTGGGGGTGGGGGTGTGAGATCTTTCTAGAATGCCCATCTATCAATGACATTCCTTTCTAGAATCTGTCTCTGCCTCCTCACTGCCTGTGAGATAAAGTCTAAACTCCTTGGATCAGAACCCTTCCCAGCCTGGCCTCTGCTGGCCTCCCCCAGCCAGTCTGCTCACCACCCCTGCATGGCAGCTCCTGGAACGTTTACAGTTAGGCACGTGCTCTTCCTGGTCTTTGCTTGGCCTTTCATCTCTACCTTGAGGACCCTTCTTGAGTCCTCTGTTCCCGGTACACTCCCATTTATCTTTCAGGATCAAGCTGAAGCATGATTAAGAGGGGGCATCTCTTTAGTCTCCACCCACTTCCCCTGCCCTGACACACAAAGACCATCTCTCCTGTTGTTACCCCTCACCCTGAATCTTTGTCCCTGTCTGTGGTGTGACATGTTTTTCTGCCTCAAATCCCTCAGAGAGTGAATCATGGCAATAAGCTGAAAATAAACCATGGCTCTCTTTTCTTGGCATCATAATTGCTATTGTGCCTTTCTCCCTTGCTGTCCCATGAACTTCTGAGGGCAAGGGGGCACCTTTATTCTCTATGTTGCCAGACTGGAGGTCAGGGCCTGGGCCCCAGCAGTGCTCAGTATATCCTGCTGATGAGCCACTAAGATAAATGATCCCTAACTGAGGAGCCTGTGGATCAGGGGCTGCTGTGTGGCCTGGGGCAAGTTGCTGAACATCTCTGTGCTCATTTCCTTCCCCTTACGTCTGTGTAGTAAGATCTGCCTCTTGCTCATGAACATTTACCTGTCCCTTTTCTCCCCCTCCTCAGAGCCCTAGCCCTCTTCCAAATGCTAAGGCACTTTGTATTTTGTGTTTATCCAGAGCTTTCTTTTAAATTCTCCTCTTTGAGTTTCCCTAAGTCTTTCTGCAGTTGATTTATTTACACTCAGAGGAGAGCTGGTTGGAGCACAGAGGTGCTGCTGGTGGAGCCCCGGAGCCCCAGAGCCCCCACGCATGCCCACGTGAGCTCTCTCACCCATAAAGGAGAGCTCGCAAGCAGTCATGCTGGGCCATGGGAACACCCTGGCCTTCTCGGTACCCCCAGGGCAGGACCCCGAATGCCCTGGAAACCCAGCTTGGGTCATCCTGGACAGCACTGCACCTCTTCACAGAGTCACTGAGCAGGGTGTGGGGCAACAAGCATCACTCTGCTCTCCTGAGTGGCAGGCCTTCCCTGCCTCCCCTGGCCTGCCAGTAAAGGCGCTCCCCCTCCCTGAGGTAGAAGTTATCTAGAAGCAAGGCTGTGTGAAATATCAGGCTGGTGGAGGACACCCCTTGGGAAGACCTGGCCTCCCCAGTCGCCTCATTATAGCAAGCTTTCCCACACACTGCCTCCGATTCACAGAGCCCGGGAAGCTGGGAAGCCATCCACTTACAGTAACACAACTTCTGATTTATGGTTATGATTACGATTCCTTTCTTTCTTCTTTTTTTTTTTTTTTCAAAACATCTGATTTAATGCAGAAAATTCTATCCAGAGGAGCTATGGGCTGTAAAAATGCAATTGCAGGGGGAAAAAATGTCGCTAAAGATCTCTACTAGTAATACAAAGATCATTTCTCAGGGCTGTAACTGGGGCTTCTCAGGAACTGGCCTGTGACCTTTCTGCCAGTGCCTGAAAGAGACCTCAGCTCAGCCCCAGCCTGGAAATGCAGCTCCAGAAGCCCGAGCCTCCCTTGAAGGCCTGCCTAGCAGGGGTTCTAAAGCTGAAAGGTAGCCCCCCACCAACCATGCCTCCCATCACCTCCAAGCCCCATCTGGCCCACACCAGGCAGAGATGGGTGGGGCATGGACCCTAGACTGGGAACCAATAGCCGGAAGCTGGCAGTCTCTAACAGGGCTTTCAAATGCACCTTTTGTTTCTCAATTACAAGGTTAATAACCCAACACAGAGGCGTTTTCAGCTTCTCTAACTCCCATGAGCAGCCTTGGATAATGGGAGGCCTGCTGGGTAGCACCCAGAGTGCCTGAGTCAGGGACTCAATGTGTGAGCCTGGGGAAGTCCCTCTCCCTCTAGGTTTCATCTCCGTAAAATGAGGAAGTAGGACTAGATCCCAGGGGATTCCAAGCGAGCAGGACAAGTGGTAGGATGCCTGTTTTCTCTTCGCTGAAATGTAAGCTCTAAGGGGGCAGGATTCTCTTACCTGCTATGTGCCTAACACCTAAGGTAGTCACGCAAAGAATGTTTAACGTATGAATTCCACGGACCAGCAAACCGATGCCACGAAGGTTCAGGGGCAGAGTTTCCAGAAGGAACTCAGAGCAACTCAGAGCTCCAGCTCAGGTGAGTGCTTTTCTAGGGCTCCTCTTCTACCCCACCTTCCACCACCACCTCCATAACCACCTTCTTCTTGCTCAGAGTCACATTCATGAGGCTGACGCTTCCAACTCCAGGCTGGCCAGAGGGGTTGAGTCTCCAAGATTCCTGCCTCCCGCATCCTGACAAGACAAGTAGGCCTGGCCTGAGTCTCAGGCCCCAGGAGCCACTGCCCCACTCTAGAGAGGCTCAGCCCTGACTTTGGGGGTTGGGTGCTCCAAGCCCACATCTGGATGGGCCTCTCGAAGCTCTGGCTGCTGCGGCAAGCAGAAAAGCAAAAGGACAGTTTCCAAAAACCAAATCTTTGCCTTTGATGAGTTGAAGATCAGAATGGATAAACAGGCTAAGGAGACCTCTCTGGCCAAAGGAAGCTATGAGGCAAGGAGCCTTGACTGATGGTTATTAAGCATCCTGCTGTCCATCTACGCAGTTTGAGGGAGCTGCAGTGACCTCAGGGGCTAAAGAGGAGAACAGAGGATCCAACAGTGTTCTCCAGACCTGGCTAGTCTTTTCCCCTCCCCGCCCCACCCCCTCAACTTCCCACTCCCCCACTTCCAAGCAGCACTTGGCAGAGGAGGCTCAGGCTCTCTCTTCAGTCCAGGCCTCTCTCTGGAGCTCTGGTAATTCGATACTTGCCCCTCCTGCTCCTCCCTGCAATGTGTCAAAAATCAAACTCAACATCACCACTCAAACCTGGTCCTCCAGGGGGCTCAAGACTTGGCTTCAGGGTGTCTTCATAGGCTCCTCCCTCACTCTCACTCCCTGCTTCCAATCTTCTGTGAAGCCCTGTGGATTCATTTCTTAATCACCCTCAATCTGGCCTCACCCCTCCCTCACATTGCCATTGCCCCTATCTTGGTTCTGTCACCCCTCTCCTGGGAAACTTCCTGTCAAGGGTTCCTCGGTGGCCTCCCTGCCTCCAGTATGACTCACTCTGCAACCAAGCGTGGGCCTTCAGCTGAGACGCTGTTTTGAGGGGAATGAGATTGTGAGTGGGGAGTCTGCTGAGGCCTAGAGGACAGTCCCCAAAGGGGAGGGAGTGAGGCAGGGAGATGGGCTTGCTCTTCACAACCATGGTGGGGTTAGATTGGAGAGGGAAGAAGGGGAGGATGAAGGAGGAACTCTCAGAGGCCCATCCTGACAGCCACCGGTGGGCCCACCTCAGACAACTTGCTCCCTGGTGACTCAGGCCAGCAGGGCTGCTACTGGCCAGAGTCTGAACAGCTCCTTCCCTACGCACGCACGGCAGAAGAGATGAGTGGTTAGAATTTATCAAACATTTACAGGGCCTGGGTACTCTGAGGATGTGGAAGCTCAGAGAGGTTGCAAAACATTCCAAGGTCAAATAGTACATAGTAGAGGCCAGATTCAGAATGACATTTCTAAAATTCTCGTTCGCTGCATATCTGAAGCAGCTACTTCAAATACAGTTTCTTCACCTTCAAATACAGGAATGATGATGATGATGATGATGATGATGTTTCTGCCATCTCAAGGCAGTTATGGGGATCAAATATAATGATGTATGTGTAAGTTAAGGTCAAGAGCATGAAAGGAAGGGCTCAGTGAGGGACCTGGGAGTCTAACCCCAGTCTGAAAGTCTCACAGCTTATCTGACACTGCATTTCCTCCTGCAGTCACCACCACATCATCTACCCCATCTTTTAGGCAAATCGCATTACAGGAGGAAAGTGGCAGAGTCCTAGGAATTGAGACTCCTACCTCACAGGCTTCTAGGGTCTAGGGGGTGACAGCTCAGAGATAAAAGCTGGAAGCAGTAGCAACCCTGCAAATAACGCGAGGGAGGGCTGGCCATAGGCCCTTTCCTTCAGTCTGGGGTAGGGCATATACTATGCTCCCGTGGCTGACATTTTCTAGACCACCTGGTCCACCCAGTGGAGACGATGTGTACCTTCCTCTGCCCTCAGGCAGGGAACGCCGGGGACCATCAGAGGCCTGGGAGCCAGTGTGCAATTTTACAAATCACAGAATGAGCGAGGGGGCTGCCTCATCCCTGCATTCCAAGAAACAATCTGGTCTTTGTAACAATCAGTTTTTCATGACCGTAGAAAAGTCTACTGGTGGAGACACCATAATTTAGCGTGCTGCAACAAGGAAAACGCTTATGACAGAACAGCGAGGGAACAGAGCAGACAGCAAAATGGTACATTCATTCTGGCGACACCTACTTAATAGCCTACCCACTCTGGACGGGAATCGGCCAACGTAAAAGCTGTTTTACAGGCAGTTCTTTTCCAGGGTTCTTCAATATTATTGCTGCACTGTGTTTTGGCTTTTGTGTTTAAATTGTGTTTGGGACCTTTCCGAAGCCATAACAACCTTTCAGCCTCCTTCGCGAACTCCGAAAGTAACTTCTGGAGAAGAGGAGGTGAAAAGTGGGCAGAGGTGGGTTTCGGTAGCGACGCAACCAGTAAACAAGTGAATAAATACATAAAGTGGTGAGAACTCTCTGTAGCCTGTTTGCGCCCGGTGAGCTGAGGGTGAGAGGAGAGTCAGGGGGAGGGCGGCAATGTCCCTCACTAGGTTCTGCAGATGTCATGGTGCCAGGGACAGTGCAGGGACCTCTGTGGGGTCGGCCTTGTTACTGGTGGCTTACCTGTGTCCGGGGCACAGCCTGTGTAAAGGCAGAGCCCTGCCTAATTGCTTTTCACTTAAAAATCTTGCTACATACTAAAGGACTCTTCCACCATCATGCCCAAAACTACTCCAGTAGCTCAGGGAGGGGGGAGACACCGCCCCCTCAGGGAAGAAAATCACATTCCCAAAGAGGGTGCCTTCACAACTCTGGAAGGGGAGGGCATGGCCCCTCACTCTGGGATCCCAGAGCTTGGTCCAGCACCTGAGGCCAAGACTTGACCCTGAACTAGAGGTGGAGTGGCTCAAGACAGCAGACAGGTCTCTTCTGTGACGAGACAACCTGGCACTAAATCCTAGCTCCTACAAGTCAGGGAACCTCTCTGAGCCTCATCTGTAAAATGGGGCTGCTAGTCCCTGGCCTGATCACCTCCTCATGGGGCTGTGGAATAGGAGCGTGGGTGTGAAAGTGCTTTGGCAGTGGTTACAACCTGTGTGTTGTTTGTTCCTATGTGACTGGCAGGCTCCGCTTGCCAAATATCACAGTGTTTGCGGCATCTGCACCAGTCCAATGCACGTGGCTCTGGATTCTAGCTTGTCTGCCTCCACTGGGGAGGTGTCCTGGCAAAGGCTGCCAGCAATCTGGGCTGATAGAAAGAAACAGAGTCTTTTGGGAGGAAGGATGGATCATCAAACACCACAAATAAACAACTACAAATGTCATTCTGAGCACTCCTTCTGTGCTTTACATTCACCATCTTTTCTAATCTTCGCCACAGCCTCAGACACTGTGCCTTTGTAGAGGCACAGAGTGATAAGGGCACACACCTGAGATGGAATCCCGGGGCTGACTCTGGAGGTCACACCCTCCGCCACTAGGCAAATCGCTTCTCTATTTTGGCAGCAGCCCCGGTGACCCACAGGGAAGAGGGCATCTCTGTTGCTCTATCTCTTCAAGGAGAGTTTGAAGATCAAAGATGCTTTGGGGCAGATATGGCCACTAGATCAGTTAGTGCTGCATAGCAAAGCATCCCCCAAATTAGTGGCTTAAAACAATAGCCAGTTACTATTTATTGCTCACAACCTACAGTGTAGCGGGGTGATTCTTCTATTCCCTATGGCGAGATATAGGTTGGTGGTCAGCTCTGCTGATCTTGGCTTTGGGTTGGTCTGGGATGCCTTGCCTCTTCTCCACACAGGTCTCTGTATATCCTTTTGGCAAGCTACCCTGAACACATTCTTGTGACAAAGGCAGAGGAGCAAGGGGGACAGGCAAGCTTTGCTTGCATCACGTTGCATCACATTCGCTGCTGTTCAGTTGCCTAAAGCAAGTGACAGGGCCAAGCCAGAGTCAGCGTGGTGGACATTACCCAAAGGCCAGGATATAGGGAGGCATGAAAAACTGGGGCCACTGTTATCATCAGCCATCACAGCCCTGTTGACAGACTCTGTCTCTGCTGGTTCTATGAGACCATCCAGGGGAGGGTCCTGGGGATCCCAAGGAAGCTTGCCTAGTCTCCCAGACAATGCCCTTAGAAGCAGGGGGAGTCTTTCTGTTTTACAAAGAGCCGGTGTCTTCATTTATCCGCAGGACAACCCTGAGAGGTTGGACCAGGAGCCTCTGCCACAGGAGAAGAGACTGAAGCTGACAGAAATGAATGGTTAGTCATAAAGCTAGAAAGTGGTCAAGTCTGGTCACTACTCAATGCGTGCTCGGTGCCATGCGCAGTGCAGGGTGCAAGGACTGTAAGGTCGATTGAGACCCACTCCTGGTCACTGAGGAGCCTGGGACCCTTGCAGACAACCTTCCCTTGGGCAGCACCGAACCCTTTCCAGAGCCTCTCGCATTCGCTCTGATGTTCAGTTCCCACCACAGCCGTGGGAGGTGGGCGAGCTTGGGCATTTCTCCTTGTTTACAAATCACAACACTGAGGCCCAGAGTGTCCGACCAACGTGCTTACCTGGGCTCACACAGCAAGTGCACGGCAGAGTCCAGACTAAATCCTGGGTCTCCTGAAGCCCACGTGGACATTTTCAGAACACCAGCCTCCTGATTAGCCTAATCCCAAAGATCCCTTTTTAAAAAAGACCTTCAAAGAAGTCCTGTTCCCATCAACCCCTGCCTGCACTTTCTTGGCCCCCAGCCCCGCACCTCGCTGCAGGATTCTGTGCACCCCTCCGCTCTTGCCATTCGCAGGCTCTCATTCCACTGGGGACACAGCCTGCCGGAGAAGGGGAGGCACTGCTGCGGATGGGGTTAACTTTCCAGAGTGTCTTATAAATATTTCATGGAAAATATCTGCTGAGATAACCCCAGACTGTTGATGTCGACATTATTGCACCTGCACATTTTAATTGGTCCAAGAGAGCTGGCCCATAATTGGTGCCTGGAAATTGGCACAAACCTGACTTGGTTTGTAAAAGGGAAAACTGAGCTCTCCAGAGGAGTTGGCGTTTTAACTCCTACATGGCAGAAAGATGGGAAAGGGTGGGTGCGAGTCTGATAGGGAGAGGGGAAGAGGGGCAGGCCCCCTCCCCACAATGCCCCCCCCCCGGCTAATTGAGGTCATCACTCTGCTTCCTCTGGAGAAGGAAAGATGGCCCACTGGGTTGAACACCTGGGAGGCAGGTGCGTCAGCTAAGGAGTGCAGCCTTCAGGGCAGGGCATCTTAACCTTTTCTGGGCCCTGACCCCATGACTATTTGTTAAAGAGTGTGGACTTATTCTCAGAACAATGTTTTTAAATGTACAAAATAGGCAAGATTATAAAACAAGTGAATTATATTTTAGAAAAACAGTTCTCAAAACATCTTAAATTGGGCTACAGCAACGTATGTGTTTCTCACTAATGCATTAAATTACAAGACCTAAAGTCAGGTCTAATAACTGCTATAATTTCAAAGGAGTGATGAGTACACATGCTATTTCAAGATCTCTGCCACAACTGTAATGCGAGATGAAAATATCTGTGCTTTCGATTGGCGACAAAGTCACAGCTGTTGCTAATATAACTGTGGTGTGTTGCTTACATTCACACTTGAAGGAAATGCTAAATTTCAGTTAGAGGTGAATGAACATCAAGTTGTGTTTCTCTCCCACCCAAGTTCATAGACGCTACCTACCTTAAGGATCTTGGCCTCAGAGCCTGACAGCTCCAATATTTCCTAGCTAGGTGGCCTTGGCCGCCCCAGCCTTGGTTTCTTCATCCGCAAAATGGGCTTTGGAGGAAGGCTGAGTTGGATTTTAAAACTGCTGTGCTGTGTGCCTTTAGAAAGTGACCTGACCTCAATGAGCCTCTTTTTACTCATTTTATAATACCTCTATTGTAGGCTGTCCTGGGTGGGGCTTGAGTGAGACAGTGCAGGCAGAGGGTCCAGCAGAGATGTGCAATATATGGTAACCCACTGCCACCCCAAGGGTGAAGCTGGTGTGTTGGCACCCAGCCCAGGCTGCCCAGTGTGACAGGCAGATGTGAAGCCCACGTCACCCGCACCAGACCTGTCCTGTGCACACCTACTGTCCCCGCCTCTGAAAGTTTCCTGCCATTGCCCAGACTAAGAGGGCCCTGGAGCTCTGAGACACCTCATCTCCAGGGTGGGCTTGCTCTGGGACACTTTCAAGTCAGTGCCCATCAAACAACTGCGATGAGGAAGCCAAGCATAGGCCTGTGTGGCAACTGGCGTGTCCCAGCCTTTGATGGAAGTAACACCTTTAGGACTGTACATAAATTTCCAGCTCTCACGCAGCATGGACCATGGTGTCACCTCTTCTTCCACTCTCTGTGTGGCTGAAGGGCCTCCTGTGCAGGCATCAGGCCTCACCCTGACTCTGTGCTAGTGATGGGGTGGGGGTGGGGAGGTAGGACAGTCCTCAAGAGAGGTAAGGAGGGCGGGGCAGCGGCTGACCTTTGCCTCACTGGCTCTCTCTGAACTTCATCTACATACAGAAGATAGAAGGGCATCTCCTGTTTTGGAGCATCAAGAATGGTTGCCATGGCTACCTCCCTGTTCTGATTCCCACCCAGCACAAGTACCCCCTGTCCCTATTTGGCAGCTGTAGCTCTGAGCAGCAGCCCTTCACTGTCATCCTCTGCTCAACGGTGTAAAGGCATCCACAGCCCCCCTGGAAGGTAACACTTTCCTTCCCCCAATCCTGGGGGAGCCATCATTTCTCAAGAGACTTCCTCTGGCACTTGCTGTGGGCCCTGGGGGGAGCCATCATCTCATTGCAGAGGCATGTAGGGCCCATTAGTATAGCCTCAGGGGAGCCGAGGCTATGGGCAGTTGCTGTGGGGACTGACCTGGGCAGGTGGGAATATCTGAGCACATCCTACAGGCCCAGACCAGGTAATTGAAGGTGGGAGAGAAGGAGGCCAATGGCCCTTCTACCTGATGCATTCCCTGCCCCTGCCCCTGCCCTATCCCCAACTCATCTCCATCCCCATTCCCATCTCCATCCCCTGCCCCTGCCACTGCCCCAGGCCTCTGGCGCAGGCTCCTGTTTCTCAGTTCTCATAGCCCCTCTGGAAGGAGGAAAAGGAGGAACCAAACCTGCTCTGTGCCAGGAACGGTGTCTTTCTTCAGGATACACTCATACCACCTCACAGTGACTCTCTGAGGTAAAAAATATACTGTTTGAGTCCAATTTTACAAACAGGAAACTGAGGCTCAGCGAAGTTAGGTGATTTTTGCTTAAGGTCATGGAGCTAGAAGTGGAAGCCCCAGAATTCAAATCCAGGCATCCCTGACCTTGAGGCCTCCCTGAACCTGATCCCCAGCAGCCCACCTACCAGGTACTGAGATGCGTCTTGGTGCCAGCCACTGTCTGGGCTCCACGGACATCACACTCCTTGGAGCCTGTGGACACTCTACAGAAGTGGGGAATGAGGCTTAGCAAGGTTATGTCACAAGCCCAATGTCACACGGCTAGTGAGGAGTGGAACTTTAACCTGGATTATTTGTCTCCAAAAACAATGACCTTAATTCAATTTGATAAATACTAATTGAGCACTTACCATGTGCCCAGTCTTGACTTAGTGGGGCCACAGCAGTAAATAAATCCAACTCTTGGTCATGGAGCTTACCTTCTAGTTGGGGGAAGAGATAAAAACAAGAGATGAAAGGTAAATCGCCTAGTATACTAGCAGGTGATAAGTAAGTGCTAGAGAAAGAGTAAAGAAGGGTGGGCAAGCCCAGAGTGGGGAAGAAGGGCACAGGTATTAAACAGGGAGGCCCCAGTGTAAAGGAGACATTCTAGCAAAGACTTAAAGCAGGTGAAGAAGTGAGCCAGGCGAATAGCAGTCCCTGGCACATGATAGGTGCTTAATAGGTATTTGCTGAAGAATGATCCAACCCCAAGACCCCCATGGCAGGTGGTAATATAATAGCGTGATCTCTGGAAATGATAACGGGTACCACGTATCAGCACTGATGTGTGCCCACGCTCCACTTGGCATTTTGTGGACTTTACTCACGTGGCTTATTCCTTTATGGTGCATGTAGATATGATATTCTCTGCTCGATACTATTTGTGGACTAGAAGGAATGCAGGTGAGAATGGAGTGCCGGGCCTGAGATGGGCACCAGCGTTCATGCCTCCCCCAAGATGGCTCAGTTCCCCTCTCTCTGGGACTTTTGACGTTTCTATAAGGGAGAAAACTGCCAACCACAGAGATTCATGCTGGGCTAAGACCTGTGGGCAAGCCACATAGTCTGGGGGCAGGGTGAGGATGGGGGAGTTCAGCTTTGTGGTTGGAAGCTAATCAAGGAGCTGGGCCTCTGGCTCTAAAAAAAAAAAAAAACACCCAGAGACCCAGGTCCCCCTCAGGTTGGTGGGCATTTCTGCACAGCCTGGCTCACTGCTGAGAGGCCGGCAGAGATGGTGTTTTTGCGGTCAATGCCCAGCGAGATTTGGTGGGGGTGGTTGGAACATTATCTGTAGACTTGGCTTGCAGGGGAAATCCTGACAGTGCTGTAAAAGTAAACTGTGCTTTTCTATAATTAGAGACATATTTATTTAAAAAGGTTATAATTTCCTACTGGTTTGCTGCTTAATAAACACAGAAGTTTTTTTTTTTTTTTTTTTTTTTTTCTTAACTGCAGCTCAGAAAAAACAAATCCAGGTTTGGACATGATCAGGGGTATCATGATGATCCCAGGTAGCAGTTTTCCTCCAAACCCCACCAAACCCAAGAGCAAGATGTGAGGTGGGCTGCACAAGATGTGGGAGGCAGGGCAAGAGGGAGGACTTTCCGAGGACTGGTAATAAGTGGGGTGACATAATTACTGCCCTGCAATTCCTTTCTTCATGCTTCCACACATGCACCACTCTTGGCCTAGAATGCCTCTCCATAGCTGCATTGTTAAATCCTACCTATCAATAGATGGCTGAAATGCCACCTCCTCCAGGAAACTACTCTGGATCCAACTCTTGGCAGAGCTCTCTTTAGTCTGAATTCTCACAGCCTGGACTACTCTAAGGCAGTTGCCACAGGGCATTGTAGTTCCTTGCTGTTAAGTTGAATTGTGTCCCCTCTCAAAAAGATAAGTTGAAGTTCTAACTCCTGTTTCCTGTGAATGTGACCTTATCTGAATATTGGGTCTTTGCAGACGTAATTAGTTAAGAGGATAGCATATTCATTAGGGTGGGCCCTAATCCAATATGACTGGTGTCTTCATAAGAAAAGAAGAAACTTAGAGATAGACACACGTGGAGAATGACATGTGACAAGAGAGGCAGAGATTGGAGTGATGGAGCTGCAAGCCAAGGAATGCCCAGCATTGATGACCTCCACCAGAGGCTAGGAAGAGGCAAGGCAGGGTTCTACCCAGAGTCTCCGAGGGAGCATGGTCGTGCTGATACCTTAATTTTAGACTTCCAGCCTTCAGAACGATGAGAGAATAAATTTTTCTTGTTTTAATCCACTCAGGTCATGGTACTTTCTTACAGCAGTTATAGGAAATGAACATATTGGGGGACAGGCCTTTTCTCCTTCCAAGAGAAAGTTCCTTAGTTAACACAGTGTCTGGCACAGCATAGATGCTCAAAAAATACTTATTAATGAATGAAAGGTGGCTGGATGGTCAGTCCATGGAGAGGAGGATCCACATCTGGCTGGTCTTTGTGTCCCCAAATTGCTTAGGAATGGACTGAAGCGCTGTCTTAGTTTAGTCTCTGTGGCATCCGGTCTGGATCACCACAGTAGACTCCCAACCGGTCTCTCTGCCTCCTCCTCTCTTGACTTCCAGCCACTTCCTCAAGTTTTGCTGAACTCCCAGGTCATCCCAAAGTGATCTGACTTCCCAATCTCTTTGCCTTTTCTGTGCCCTTGGCCTAGGGTACCCCCTCTTCCTTGTTCACCAGGCAAACTCCCACCATCCTTCAAACTTCAGTTCCAACCTTCGCTTCTCACTAGCTTTCCTGACCCACCGCCCATCCTTCCTGGCGGGATGGTCAGTTTCCTGCTCTGTGCTCCCTGCAGTTTCTGTGTATTCTGTTTCTGGGACAGCTCCTAGCCGTCTGAAGGACGGTTATTTGTTTACTTGTCTGTCTGCTCTGCTGGCCTGTTAGTATTTGAGGTGAAAGACCCTTGATTTCTCACATCCATATCCTGGTGCTTTCCAGCAGAGGAGAAGCTGGTGGATGCCGGAGAGATGACTCAGGGAATGAATCCGGGCTGAATGTCAAGGAGGAATGGTCTATCCTTATCTTAGGGGGCTTGTTAGGTGATTTCCACATTTGCCTGATGCCCTGCCAGGGCCCAGGGTTGCAAAAGACCAGGCAACTTGTGGGGAGACTGGGGAGACCCAGTGGAAGAGCTGGAAGGGGCTTTTGAGCAGCTTTCTGGTTTGTTCACAGGTATGAGATGAGGGACCCAAGATCAGAGGAAAGGAAGAGGCTTGTTTCAGGTCATGTTACTCATATGAGGGCACATGTCTCCCCCTTTACCCCTCTAAGCCCCAAGATTTGACTAGAGCCATGGGTCAATTTACTTAATAAGGCTCTTCAGCATTAGGGGCCAGAATTGAGATTTGATGGGGGGAAAAAAGGAGGGAGAAGAGCACCAAGATCTTCAGGAGGAGGTGAGAGCTTAGACTTACAGCACCTACTATGTACCAGGCCCAAGGTGAGGCGTTCTGACACTTTATCTGGAATCTTCAGTACAACCTAGTTGGGAGGCAATATTTACAGTTAAAGGAACAAAAGTTTGGCTGGTAGAGGTGGGATTTGAACCTGAGCCTGCCTGACCCAAAGTCTATAAACTTTCTATTACATTATTGATGACTCCTTCATAAAAGGCACCAGAATCAAGGTCAGGCCTTGGTCTCAGAGGGAGCCAGTCCAAAAGGTTAGCAAACCCTGTGTTTTCCTAGGTGCCTGCAGAACATCCTGTAGTTTGTGTTTTTCAACGTGGAAGAGAAAGCTCTGGAGCCCCCAGGCTCTTAAAGAAGCCCCTCTGTCCAGTGGAGCAGTTATGGCAAGAGGAAGGAGAATAAGGACCCAGGCTGGGCGCTCAGACTTGGAAGATTTCACCTGCAGTGTGATAGGGCTAACACAAGAGCCCAAAGGCCACATTAAAAGATGTGGAGTGTCCAGAAGGAGAGAGACCATTTCTCTGCTAGGCCTTGCAGGGGCCAAACAAAGTCAGAGTAGAGTTCACTCCTGAGACCTCAAAGTGAGAGAGACATTGCCTGGTGAGGGGCCTGGGGATTTTGAGCCCAGAGAAGACCCAGCAGGAAATGAGAACTGTCATCAATACCTCAAGGGCTCTCCAGTGGATGAGCAATTATACAGATTCCTTCTGGTTTAAGAGCCGGAGCAAGGACCAGCAGCTGGGAGGCACAGGAAGGCAGATTTTACATCTCTCCTCTTAAAACACGAGGGGCTCTCTCAGAGGGGGTAAGGCTGCCATCACAGGAGACATTCACAAGAGATGATAAAAAGATGAGTTGGCATGAAATTATGGGTTCGACCAGGTGCCTCATCCTCGAGAGATGATGAGAATGTCTGCCCTCAGGAGATGCTCATAGCTCCACTCTCATTCTGAAATTTCCTATGGCAATACATGAATTATTTGCTAAAAATTCAAATGCCCTCCTCTTTTGAATCAAGAATTTCTTTTATAGTTGGGGTTTTGAAAAATCTGCATTTTCAGTTGATTCTGATATACAATCAAGTTTGAAAATCGGTGAAGTCACAGGGGGCAGCAACGTTTGTCAGCCCCTTCACCCAATCCCCATTATAGAGATGCTCAGTGCCTCCCGCTCAGCCCCTCAGCCCCAGGCCCAGGCCTGAACTACTGCAGGCCAAGAGGCCTTGACCGGTGGAGGCAGAGGTTACTTCTGGTGGTTGGTCCCATTCCATCCTCTAATGGAGCAGAAACTCATGATCCTCTGGTGCAGCAGAAACTAAATCTTGATATTATCTGGCTTAGAATACAGGGTAGGAAAAAGTACCCCTGAGATCTGAGATATTTCTCTGTTATGTTTGCCAGTAATAGGGTATGAAGGTTAATTTCATGTGTCAACTTGGCTGAACCATGGTACCCAGATATGTGGTCAAACATCATTCTGGATATTTCTGTGAAGGTGTTTTCAGAGTATATTAATGTTTAAACTGCTGGGCTTTGAGCAGAATGCCCTCCGTAATGTGAGTGGGCCTCATCCAATCAGTTCAAGGCCCGAATAGAACAAAAAACTGACCTCTTCCAAGCAAGAGCAAATTCTGAAGCAGATGGCTTTGGACTTGAACTAAAGCATTGGCTCTTCTCTGGGTCTCTCTAGCCTATTGGCCCATACTGCAGATTTTGGACTTGCCAGCCTCCATAATTGTGAGAACCAATTCCTTTAAATAAATATATTACACACACACTGTTCATTCTGTTTCTCTGGAGAACCATAACCAACAGGGAGACAAAGCAAGGCAATCGACAGAGGAATCCTGTGAAGTTGAGCTCTTTGGGCACCAGGAATCATCAGGCATAAAGGAGGCATGAAGAATATGAAAGCTCATTCTGCCAAAGCCATTTCCCTCTGCTCTGAAGTCAGATTCAGAAACTCAGAGTGCTGGCAGGCGGGGAGATGCACATGAAGTCCCTCAGAACATTCTTGGGAAATGAAGAAAGAGCTGAGCCAGAACCCAGTAACTGGGGATCCAGTGGGTGGGCTGTGACAGCTGATGGCGAGAGTAGGCCTTAACCTGTCTGGACACAGACGGGGATGCAGAAAATGGGGGATGGAGGGAGGGAGCCACCAGAGAACCTGGGAAAACTACATGATGGAGACCCACAGAGGCCAGCTCCTAAATCACCATGAGAAGCAAGGTAAGGAAGGTTCACAGAGAATGTTCTCAAACATTTGAGATCCTAGACGCCTGAACCAAAAGTGACCTAGAGGGTCCTCCAGTCCAGCCCTCTGCCTCCAGCCTGGGCAGCTGGCAGCCCTGACAGAGTGATCTTTGTACTTGGAATATTTACAAAGAATATCATGGAGGAAAGGAGGAAAAGAGGGAACGACAGAGGAAGGAGGGTCGTCTTGTGGCATAAGGATGATGACCTTAGTAGCTTTTGAGCACCTAGTGGGTACCAGGCACTGAGCTAAGAGCTCTCCATGTATCATCTCATTGAATATGGACAACAATAATATACAGTAAGTACTGTTGCTATGCCCACTTTACAGATGAGGAAACTAAGGTACCAGTAAAGTAACTTACACAGGTAGGAAGTGGTAGAACTGAAATTCATCCCCAGATCTGCCTGATTTCAAAGCTTTCATTCTTAACCACTAAGGAGAAAGGAAGAAAAGGGGATGTAAGAGATGGAAAGAATGTAATCCCGCCATTTGATAATAAGGAAGCAGGCCAAGGGAGGACAAAGAACTTAGCTGGCTTCTGGTGGCTGGTGGTGTGGACTCGATGTGGAAGAGGTCAGTGAGGACCCTGGGTGCCTGGTCCACCACTGAAGGCTGTGAAGCTGCATTAGGGGCAAGCAGGAAAGGACATAGGGGAAAGGCCCAGGCTTGGCTGGCCATCAACCCCAGCGAGTGTGTCCTCAGGCCCTGGAGAAGGCTTCCTGCTAAACCTCCCCCACTTAATGCTGGCATTCTACCTTCTATGTCCTTCTGGATTTCTCATTGAAATACAAACACTCCAAGGAGGCATGGCACACCGGGTTCAGCTTGAACACCTTCAGGGGTGCATCTATGTGGTGACTTTTCCAAAAGTCTCTGGCACCTGGGGATAGAAAATAATTGACCTAATTTCAGGCTACGCCACTGCATAAGTTGCAGGCAATAGGTCTGAGGAAGATCCACAGAGAGGGCAGGCCTTGGGAGAAGGGGAAAAAAGAAGGGAAGAGCTGCTAGATCCACCTGGAGCTATCCCCTGGGCTCCTCAGATTAGCATACAGCATTTTCCTAAATCTTTCCTCCCCCAGACCTGATCCTCCTCCTTGGCCCATGGTGCTGAAATTCTGGAAACCATCCAGAATTTGCCCTCTCCCTCACCCACCTGGTCAAAAACCGTGACCTGTCAATTCTGCCTCCTAGACAGATCTCTGATCCTTCTACTTTTCATTCTTGCTCTGCTCCACTGAGACCCAACTATCATCTCTCCCTGGACTAACACTACTGCCTCCCCCCTGTTCTTGCAACCATCTATTTCTCACTCAGCAACCCAGGTCAATTTTTTAAAATACAGATTCGATTAGGTCCTGCACCTCCCGAAGACCTGTTCATTGTTCTCCATTGCCTTCAGAAGAAAGCCCAAACTGATAAACAGCATTTAATAGGCCCTCTGTGATGTGACAGGTACCCACTTGCCTGATCCTGCCTCCTGCCACCACCCCACTCCAGCCATCTAAGCTCCTTGGGGCTCCCTCCCTGATAGCTGCCCTCCCACACCTCGCAGGATTTGCACAAGCATGCCACTATCCTAAACTGCTCCGTCTTCCTTATCCCCTTACCCTTCTGCAGAATTCATTCTTTAAGATGTAAGCCAGTGATCACCACCTCTGGGAAGTCTCCCTGGGTCTCCCCTCATTACCTCTGCCCCAGGCGGACGCCACAGCCTCTTGGCATCAAAAGCAGTCTGTACACACCTGTATGCTGTTTTAATTATGTGTTGCCTTGTCCATCTCTGCCAGACTGTGAGCATGTCAGCTCTTTAAGAACAGAAATTATATCTTTCTCATCAGCAGTGACTAGCGCCGGCCCTGCCATGTAATTACAGTCTGAAGAGTATCTCTGGAATGAAAGCAGATATATAAGCAGCCATGATGCCAGGTAGAAGGTGGTGAGAGATGATATAATGAGAGATACAGAGAGGGGGTGGGGGTTGAATCTAAGTGTGCCAGGAATTGGTGGCATTGGAGGGGGGTCCTAAAGCACGGGTAGGGTTGTGACTAGTAGAAATGGGAAAGACAAGAGGCGGCATGGGGGCTCTGCCAACCATTGGTATAAACACACTGTAGATGTTGCCATTGCAGACTCACAAGCAGACTTTAGCTTGTGAGTCCACTGGGGACTCTGATTTTGCACTTCTGACCATGATAGTAGCGGATCCAGGTCTCCAGAGCAGCCTGTCTTTCTTTGGGGCTACTGGAAAAAGAAATAGATTTGGACATTTTAAATAGCTTGGCCAGCTTCTCCATTGTTCTGATTTGCCTTTATTCGCTGTGCAGCTTGTTCCCACTCAAACAGCTGCTCTTTCCCATTTCCTCGTTTTATTTTCTGTGGACCCAAAGCCTGCAAGTAGATAAGAAAACCTGAGTCTCGGGGGGGAGTGAGGGCTCAGGAAGACCCGGTGGCCGAGCCTTCCCTGCTGCTTCCTGAGCCCCTCTGTTCTTTGGGGCTGTGTGGAGACTGGTGAGGAGAAAAGTTTCTGTGCTAAGAAGAGTATTTGGATGTGTTGACAAGATCTCTATAGTAACCAAGAACTTGAACAAGTGTCGCCAGAAACTTACAAATTAGAAGGCATATTTTCTCCCAAATTGGTCCCAAATTGGTCAGTTGGAAAGCTGGCCCATGGGCTGGGGGATTAGCGTGCACATGTGCAATTAGAAGCCAGGCAATCAACAATCGTGCCCTTCGGCTGACTGGTGCTGGGAGCTTAGCTGAGCACAGAGGCTCACTTGGTGCCCGTAGGTGAGTGCAGGATGGAGAGATTTGCCTTGTTGGCAATTCAACCATGCTTTTGATCAAAGAACAAAAAACTAAAGCAAAACCAACAACAAAAACAGAGAAGAAAAATGAATCGAGGCAAAACGGTCGAGTTGGGGGTACTTCTGGTGTCTGAGAAACTAAAGCTCACTGTTTCTGGAACCCAGTCTTGGGGGGCAAGAAGGGGATGAGTAAAGAAGGTGAGAAAAAGGGAGGGAGAGAGGGAGGAATATTTTTGGAGCACTTACTTGCTAAACACCAACTTTTGCCTAAATTGAGAAGCCAAAGGGCAGAGTGGTTGAGAGCGGGGCCCAGAACCAATCTACCTGGGCTCAAAACCTGGCACTGTCTTCTCCAATTTTGTGTCCTTGGGCTTCTGCTTAACCATTCTGAGCCTGTTTCCTCAGCAGTAAAATACAAGTGGTTATGAAGATTAATTGAGCGAATACGTAAAGTTTAGAACCCAACCTGACACATAGTACATGTTCATTAAGTGTTGATTATTATTATATTAACTTATTAAGTTTTCACCATAAGCTATGAGGTGCATACTTTTATTCTCCTTGGTTCTCAGATAAGGATAAAAGCTCAAAGAGAGAGCAATTCCCTACCCAGGTCACCCAGCTGGGAAGAGCTAGGGACAGGATCAACTCCAAAGTTGAACTGTCCCCTTACGCCTGAATGCCTATGGTAGGAGCCTGCTTCACCTCCAATTATGGGTGATGACAGAACTGATCCAGGCTCCCAAGCTGTCAGTCTTATAATGAAGGCTCCACATACCTCTGAAACATGACCCCCACATGATGGGTTTCATGGAATAGAATAGGCCTCCCTCAATGAACCGCTCACTCTATTCTCCTTGTAGATGTAGGAATCATGAGCCATAAAGGACCAAGACAGCCTCCTGAGGTCCTTCCTTCTTACCTGAGATGACAGAGTGTAGGCTGGGAGTAAGCAGATCTCTCACTAGCCTAGTGTGTGACCTTAGGTAAGTTACTTTCCCCATCTCTATAATGAAGGCTTTGGGGTCAACCATCCTGAGCTCTCTGAGATTCTAAGTTTACAATTCTGAGTGTCAGCATGTCACATCTCACACATTAAGATGAAAAAGTGAGCTTCTCAGCCGGCTGACCACAAGAGAAGTGATAACCCATCCATTAAGAGCCCATTTAGCACATGCTACACATTTGATGGACTTTGAGAAAAGCTGGGAGAGCAGAGAGAGAACCACTGTTGACACACTCCAAGCTCGATGCTTCCATACACAAGAGCTTGCTTAGTTCTTACAGCAGGCAAGTGCCACAGACACTGTTTGTGATGCCAGTTTACAAAGGAGGCACCTGAGACCCAGAGAAGTCAGGTCGAACCAGTAGAGATGACCTTTGGATCCAGGTATTTCTGACTCTACATCTATGCTTGTCACAAGATTCCAAGCAAACCACAAATTCCAAGCAAACAAATTATTTCCTTTATTTAGTCTTTTTTTAAAAAAAGTACCTGGCCTTTTCAGAAGCTGCTCTCCCACAAGATCTCTTCCACCTGCAAAGCAGGAACCAAGATCCAGTTCAACTTTACAGCCCCAAACCCCGGCTGTCCTGGAGCAAAACAAAGTCTAATTGTGGTCTGCAAAGCCCATGTCTGAATCTTTAGCACATGGCGGGCTGTTGTCTTCTGAAGCCAGCCAAGCTGGAGCCTGCCCGGGGGCAGAAGGATCATTTCCCTGGCGGCCCAGAACCCACTCCCCAACATGTTTCCCATCTCTCATGGTTCTGCCCTATCCAGGGCTCTTCTCTGCATGCAGTTGACTGGCTATCCAGTACCGACAGTGTCCATGCGTGGCTGGCCTGGTGCTCTGTGCAGCAGAAGGAGCCACAGCCCCTTCCTGCCCAGGGAAACACAGCACCCACCGTCTGCCAGGAAGAGTTGGGGGCTTTGGAATCAGGCATATCTGGCCCACAGCCTGGCTCTCTGCCCTTCGTTAATCATGTGATCCTGGCCAGTCACCCCGTCTCTCTAGGCTTCAGCTTATGTATTCGAAAAGTGGGATAATATTCCCTCTGAGAGTTCTATACAGATTAATAAGCAGGTTGCTTTAGATCAGGTTTCATGGAAGCACCAAGGGGCTGCTGGGAGTGGAGTGAGAAACAGGTGGTGAGGGGAGGGCCCTAGGCACCCCACCTGTCCCTACCAGCTCCCCTTGTGGCCACTTTAAATGGCTGGGTTCAGCCTGTGATTTTGGATGGAGGAAAGGTTCTGTGGCTGAAAGAAAGTCTAAGACTAGCTGTGCTAGTTATTGTGGGGCTCAGCGGACACATAATAAATGTTAGCATTTTACTCTTTTCTTCTTGTCCCCTATCATTCTCTCCCCTGGCTTCTGTATTGGATGGCTCAGCTAAAAACCAAACCCAAATAAATGGAGAGAAGGCAGCAGGAACAGCACAGAGTGCTTTCAAAATATCAAGCGAATCACTGGGGTGTGGAGTCCACAGTGGGAGCTGGGGGCTCAAGGAAGCTGTGACCCAAACACAACATATCATGTCACAGACTCAGTGGCAGCTCCACACCCAGGGCCCCCTGCTTGCAATGAGCACCAGAAAACAAGTCTCCCAGGAAACTCGGGCACAGACTCCAGCTCCCTAACTGCCATTCACAGCAGGCTTTCCCCCTCTCCCCGCACCACTGAAGGGAGGATTCAAAGGGAAGGGGCCCCAGGAGGTGGAGAGGCCTGAGTGGGCTAGCCTGGCTGCTTCCTGCAAATGAGCAGAGGGTGCTGGACTGTGAGGGACCCCAGAAGGAACAGAACCTGCTATCCATCCATGCTGCCCAGTTTCCACGAATAGTTTCAAAACACAGACCTGCTCCAGAGAGCAGCTCGTCAATTGGAGCCACAGCGCCACCTTCAGGTTAACTTTCACCTTGCATTCCCCTGCAAAAACACCCCTTCCAGCCTGCAGGTAATATGCCGGGCACTTAAAGCAAATCCTCTAAACCTGAGAGATGCTGTGTGCTGATGTGCTCCGACAGATGAGCTTGGGGTGGAGAGAAAGGTCGTTGCTAACAAGCGTATTGCAACTAGGCTTGTCAGAACCATGCTCCAGGTAGAAAATAACAGAGCTGAAAGCCAATCCTCCATCTTAGAGATGGCGAAACTGAGGCTCAGAGGCCTGTCCACAGTGGCACAGTGAGATGCAGGCAGAGCTAAGACCAGGCTCTTGAAGCATCCCTGCCTCTTAAATTGGATGGGTGTCCACCTGTTAATTCCACAATAACTTACTGTGTAAGAGACAGCCACCAGGAGCCTGCAACACACACCAGAGTGATTCCCTCTCTGAAGTGTCAGGAGATGGGGCTGAGTTTAGAGGCTACAGCTGCAGATGAGAAAAATAACGTGGGCTCCGTGGAGTCTGAGGAGAGGTCTCTTCTCTCACCGTGGATGCGAAGGGATCTCGTTCCCATTGCTCACTGAATGGATGCTCCTACATTAGAATGATTTGTGTTTCCGTTTGTCTAGATGAGGACCTCCGGCCAAAGACCAGACTTTATTCTTCCTCGTTCGTGTCTCCAAAACTCAGCCAGAGGTAGGCACAGAGCAGGTAAGTGCAAAAAATGTTGGCTGACAGATGGATGAATGGGTGGGTTGGAAATAAGGTAAGTCCAGGGGGTGGGGTATCACCCTTTATATCACTCTTTACATCCTTTATATTTTAGGACATAAAGGAAACATACATCTAAGAGCATCCGCTTCTATGCCCAAGTCAAAAAAGCAAAACTGCAAATATGCACGTGAAGGAGTGGCATGTTGGCATCACCTGTCGGCCCCCTCCTTCTGACTACATCTTTCTCCTGGTTTCCCAGGGAACCTGTTGGAGCTCAGACAGTGGTTCTCAAGGCATAATTCCTGGACTTCCTGTATCAGAAGCACCTGGAGAGTTCATTAAAACACAGGTTGTGGGGCCCTGCCCGCAGAGGTTCCCACTCAGTGAATCCGGGGTAGGGCCTAGGAAACCTGAAGTTTTAATCAGCACAACTCGAGTGATTCTACTCCATAGGTAAGTTTGGCAAACACTCACTTAAGAGGAATGGCAACTGGGACGTGCTGCAAATTGCCTTTGCTGACTGGCCCATCCAGAGAGGCTGAAGAACTGATTCAAAGTCTCACAGATATTAAATGGCAGAAAGGACCTGTTGAGTCCTCAAACACATAGAAGCCCAGAAAGAAGGGAGGGCCTCTAACTGCCCCCCCACCCTCGCAGCATCACGAGGCTGGCACGCTCCCTGAAAAAAATGGCCTTCCCCTGCTCTACAAGCCGCAGCGAGCAGGGCCTGCCTTGTGCTCCCGTCCCCTCATGAAGTCCAAAGTGGCAGGGCTTACGGAGTGTTTACCAAGGCAGAGGAGCCAGCAGCTGTTTTCTGTGTCTGTTTCTACCTAAACACGGCTCCCGCTCCCAAACATAGGCACTGCCAGCAAACGTTACCAGACCTGGAACACTAGCCCCAGTTGTGTGCTGGCTGGAAAGGGTTCAAGGATGATGACAGGACCAGAAGGTCGTTCTGGACCGGGGAGCGGCCAAACATCCTGGCAACCAGGAGTGGGCAAGCAGCTCTTCCAGGCCAGCTGGTGAGCTCCCGGAAGGAGGAGAAAGGGCCCATTGGAAGGCAAAAGAAAACATCCAGCATCACCCAGACCCCTGCTTGTCCTCATGAGCCAACAGTAACATGCTGGTCCTTTTGTTGAGCACCTACTATGTGCCGGGGCCTACATGTGGTGCCTTACTGTTTTGGTTCAATCTCATGATAACCTCAAGAGACAGGTAATATCACTATGCCTGTTTCACAGATAAGAAAACTAAGATCCAGAAAGATCAAGTAACTTGCCCAAAACCCAAGCGGGCCAGACTAGGTACAGAGTCAGAACTTGAATCTGGGCTTCTCTGCTTTTTCCAGGCTTCTTTGCTTCTAGCTGAGCTTCCCCTCACGCGTCCCAGGCTGTCTGATCTCCTTGTCTCTGTCCATGCTTCTCCCTCTATATTGAACGCCTTGGCCCCAACTGCTACTGAGCATAATCCTCTGGTTCTTCAGACCCGAGTCATAGTCCACTTCTTTCCCACAGCCCCTCTGAGTCCCAGCTCCCATCGGAGCAGAGAAGTGAATCGCTATGTTCCCACAGCACATGGCTTGGACTGGTGTTCAGCCTCATTTTTCTCTGCCTTATAGTTGCTGATTTCCATGACAATGCCCTAAATCTCAACCTCCAACACCTAGCCTCCCCAGCACACCATACCCCTGCCCACCACACCCTGCCTCCAGGGCCTAACTCAGGCTTCAAGGCTGTCCCGTTGGTGCCCCACACAGGTCCAGGACCCACATGTAGACTGAGTACTACATGAATTCAACCCCCACCCCCTGGCTGGTGGCTGCTAGTCATTACTGAGGGCATGTGGTCTGCTCATCTCATGGAAGGGTACTGAATTCTCAGCTATAAAACCTGGGTCTGAGGCTTGGTTCTGCAATTTATTTACTGTGTGACTTTGGCTAAGTCATTCAGGTTCCATCTGAAGAACTAATGTGTGGATGAAATAGATGATTTCTATGTCCCACTTACTGTGCGCTGAATGGGGCATCCTATTTCAGGCATTTGCATCTGTATCAAGGATCTAATCCACCGAGTCCTCAGAGTGCCTGTGGAGTGCCTGCCTGCAGGGACATTGAGGGAGCGAGAAGAGACAAATTTGGGTGGGTCAGTTGAAGGGACCCAGAGATGCCAGGAAAGGAAAGTGGAGCTGATTTTATACACTAGGGGGTAGACAGGGTTGGGGCCGCCCATCTGGCACTGGTGAGAAGGGTGATGGAAAGGGAATCCAGCCCTGAGACACCACTCAGGAGCCTGCTTTCTGTAAGAAGCCCGGTTGTCATGGGATGAGGTTCTAAGCCAGTATGAGTGGCAGCAGGATGGAGAAAAGAGAAGTTCTGGAAACATCTCAAAAGAAGAATCTCCAGGATGCAGTGATGCCAGCATGCATGAGGGAGGGAAAAGAAAAGCATAGGTGGCCCAAAGGTTTGATCCCACAGCGGTGATGTCTGGATGGTGATGGACAGAGGCAGAGGAAAAGGCTGAGTGCCTATGAGCCTAGCACTGAGGGAGAGGGACAGGGGGAGGGACAGGGGCAAGAAGACCTGGATTCCAGGTCCCATCACTGCCCCTGACCTTGGGCAGGTCACTGGTCCACTCTGAGACTCTTTTGTCATCAATGAAATGGGTGTGTGTGTGGAGGGAAGAATCCTGCCTGCTTGACATGGACGTTGCAAGGCGTTCCTGCATTAACGTGAGTAAGGTGCCTATACAGGGTAAGCCTCAGAAACGCTGACTATTAAAATGGCTATGAGTTTGCAATCAATTTCTATTCTACAATATAACAATAATAGCTGCCATTTATTGATCACCTGCCATGTGCCAGGCACTGTGATAAGCAACCTGTTTATACTTACGATTTGATTTCTTCCTCACAAAAATTCTATAATTCCATGGACCGTAACCCTGAAAATGAGAGCAATCAGGCAAACTTTCCTAAGAAAGTGTACAGCTGGTAATTAGCATTCACCTCCAACAGCATTTAATAAGCACCTAGCAGGTACCGGGCACTGGTTGGAACACGAAGGGGTTTTGGCCTTCGAGGCACCTGATGGCAGCTTCCAGCCTGCAGAGGGACGGGTCTCTTTGAGCTGTTTGTTCTGGAGCTCCATTTTCTCTGCTCTGAATGCTGATAGACGGGACAAATACCTCCTGGCTTGACTGTCTGAGAGCCGGGCACTGGGAAAGGATGTCAAGCCTTGAAGCCATTGTTCTCGATCAGACGCTGCACCTGCCCGCCCTCCTTTCATCCAACTTTGCTGGGTGCTATTATTCAGCTCCGAGCCATCACCGGGAGCTGCAAAGCAGTTAATTACAGAAGTATAATCCCCTTCTTCACAAGGAGCTGATCTTCTAGGGTTGTGAGAAGATAAGATTTATGCCTCTTTCAATTCCTTTATTCTCTCATCAACATAGATTCATATTTCAGTTTCCCACATCGGAAACAAAAAGGAAACCCGCTCGGCCCACTGCTGCCTGAGAGAGATAAATTAGGCTACACAAAGAGCCAGTCCTATAAACTCAATTTCTTTTCCTTCCTTTCATGTTTGTGATTATAAACAGAGTCAAGGGCAGTTGAAATAGATCCCTCTGCCTGCCCGCCTGCCTTGTCCTACTCAAAGAGAGGAGGCAAACACGGCGAGAACAACCCATGTGGTATCATGGAAAGGATATGCCTCCCCCCCCAGCCCCCAATCCAACGCCAACCCGGTGAGCGGATCAGATAGAGGGACCTTTGTCTCCTGCCATTCTCTGGTCACAAAATTGTTTCAAAAGGCCACAAAGAGGAGCTGGATGCTGTGCCGCTGTGAATGCTTTCATTTTCTTGATGGCAACACGGGCGATGCTATTTGCTCAAAAGAAAAAAGCCTTATGATTTGGCGGCCTGTGTGGCTTGCCTGTGCCAGGGCCCCCGGCCAGTTTCAGAAGTGTGTGGACATAGGTCGCCAGCAGATCAGACTACAGAACGAGGCCAATTTTAGCAGCTCTGAGGAGCAGATTCCAGGCTCTTTGGAGAGAAAAGACCCACTTATTGGGGACTCTGGGTCCCCGTGAAATATTATCCTCCTACAGAGGAATCGGGATGGTTGTTTTGATTGTTGTCCCTGCTGTTCAACTGCTTTGGTTACTTTTGGGGGCTTCACTGGTATTATTAACTGTCAAAAGTTCTACTGACAAATGAGGATCAAGGGACCACAGAAATAAACTGGCTTGCCTGAGGAAACAGAGCAAATTGGTGGCAGAACTGGGAACAAGAAAAGTTCTGATGATAACGAGTAATTGGGTACTTACTGCAAAGCGCCAAGGCACTGTGCTAAGCGCTATATTATGTCGTCCTCCTAGCAAGAAATAAGCATTGAGAAATAAGCATTGTTGAGCTTTACAAGTAAGGAAATTGAGGCTCAGAGGAGGGAGCATACTTGCCGGAACTCACATAGTCAGTAGCCAGCTCCCAGAGCCCCTGTGCCGAGCTGCCGTGCAATGCCACCTCCTCAGGGACTTCTCTCAGGCACGGTGACTCTCCTTGGAGGCTTTTTTTTTTACTTTTTAATGAGGGAAGGGAAAAAATCTAATTTTTGAAAGATAATGAGGAAAGGGAAGAAAAGGAAGAGAAGAAACTGAATATAAGAGCCAAATTGGCCTCTGTAATCAAATGTCATCCCACAAGATGTAAGACAACCTCCTTTAATAGACTTTGAGATTCAATTATCCCTTTAAATTTCCAGAAGACTTGTCATTGTCTAAATCATTTTTTTTTTCACTGCAAACACACCCCTTATTAACAAATCGAATATAAAACAAATCATGTTTGAAAGTGGCATAGCTTCTGAGTCATCACTCTTCAAAGACAAACGCCTCAGCATTCGCTCAGCGAGGTTTATAAAAGCCTTGGGCACTGTGTCCAGTTCGAGGCCTGGGACCCGTCTCACCGGTGAGGAAGTGCACGCTGATGCTGACGCTGAGGCTGAATCCATCTTTTCCACTCTGGTGCTTTCAAAGGTTGTTCTTCTCTCCACTCCTGGCCACCTTCTCTCAAGCCCTTGGAGGAAGCAGCTCCTGACTCCTCCTGGATCATTACAGTTATTTTTTTCTGCAAGCCTTTCCAAGTGTAATATCACAGGTGAATGTCAACACAGAGTTTTCTAAAAGCTGCCAGGGGAAGAACATGCCAGCCCAGCCCTGCTGTCCGAGGAAGCTGGGCTTTCCCACGGAGGCTGTACCAACCTTGCTGGGAGACATAACCCAACCTGCCCAGGGCCAGCCGATAGACCAGCTCCTAAACCTCACTCCTCATTCCACTTCTCTCTGCTACTTTTTGTTTTTTTTCAATTTTTCTTCTTTTTTACAGTTACTAAAGTAACATGTCCTATTGCAAAATATTACTCAATAGAGTTGTATAAAGCAAAGGTTTCCTCATGCTTCTCTGACCCAGTTCCACATTCCTGAGTGAGCCCGAATTACCAGCAGCCAGAGGTGTGTCCTCCCACGAATTTCTTTTGGTTCATGTAGACTTAACTCCAATTTTTGCCCCACCCCCAATATTTTTTATACAAATACAGGATCAAAACATCTATGCTTCCCTACAACTTGCTATTTAAAATTAACACGATTGCATGTACATCTTTTTAGGTCAGTAAAGAGATGCTGGACTCATTCAGTTTAGTTACGTGGCAGGCATGAGAGTACATATTTTCGACTGCACTGTTAAGTCTCCAAACCACCCTACGCCTGTCACTCTTCTGAATATCATATTATACCACACCTGACCCCTCATATCTCTGAAGGCCGAGGTTTCCCTCTGTTTATAAACTCTATCACTGGTAAGGCCCTTTCCAGGCTGGCCCAGCTTTGGGGAGAGAAACCCCTTACTCCTATGATGTTCCCCAAAGTAGCCCCTGCCAAGACAGTCCTGTTCTTTCAAGCAGGTCTCAGAAAGACTTGTAAAAGCAGGCTTCACGGCCATGAAATCTGGACTTCCTTTTGGCAATGTAAAAATCATAAAGCATAACTAAACCTTTAAGATGTCACAAACAGGCATGCAAACATATTATACGTAATTCTAGGCATAAACCCAATACCCGCCAGAAAGACTTAAGAAAACAATCCTTGAGAACACAAAAAGACATTGTTTTCCCAAAGAAAGACTTTTTTAATTCTGTCGCTGCATTCTAGGAGGGAGGAATGAGGACTGAAGTGTGGACAGGCTACAGAAGATTTCTGTGCTCATTTAAACTGAATGCTAAACACCCTGGGTCTGAAACGTTTCAAAACTGGAAGTAAATTCTAAAAGGCAATCTGCTTTTCTAGAGCTTTTAAGGAAGTCACATTCAAACAGTTTTCGAAATCAAAATGAAATCTCACAAAATGCATTAAGAGCGCGTATCCTTCAGAATTAGTTATTCCATTTCTAGGATTCCATCCTAAAGAAATAATCAGCAAAGCCGGTAATGATACACATAAAAGAAGGTTTATCCCAGCATAACTTATAATTTTGAAAACAGAAAACAAGCTCAGTGGTCTACAACAGGGATATGTAATAGCACACAACTATTTACATAGATATTACCACAATGTTGACTATTAAGAATAAGTGCTTATATTACAATGTTAAGTTAAAAAGAGAGATATAAAATTGTATATTAAAACTGTGTAAAAATATTCATAGAAAACACTGGGATGAAATATACCAACATATTAATAGTGGTTTTCTCTGAATGGTAGAACTACATGTTATATTTCTGGCTCTTCTCTTTTACTTTTCTGCGATTTATAAATTTTCCAAAATGAGCTTGTATTAATTTTTATAATGGAGTAAATTAAATAGACTTAAACCACATATAAAAGATAGAACTGACTCTACCATTTTTAGGATCTTGGACTGGTATGTATGAGAAGAGCTGGATGGATATAAGGCTAAGGATCTTTGGAATTGGGGGGAGTGATGGAGAAAATCCTCACCCTTTGGCATCTTTGAGAGTGTGGGTCATATAACACAATACCTTCAGCAGAACAGCAAGCACACCGAGACAATAACATTAAGTAGATGACACTGTCAATTCCCTCAACAGTTAGTATGTACCTACTTCGTGCCAGGCCCTTGGAGAAAGGACCAACCTTGCAGTCTAGTTTATTAAAAACAAAACTACACTTTGTGTCCATTGTTGCAGATGACTTGTAGCTTCATCTTCCTTTTGTTGTTTTCAGAAAGGCAAACAAAAAGAACAATGAACAAGTTGAGGTTTTCAGTAGATGTCAAGAAAGAATATATTGAAAGAAGCCCCAGGATCTTCAACTAACTCTGCTGAGCATGTGTTTTTTTCACTAGGGGCAGCTCTAGGGGGAAAAAAAAAATGCAGCCAGGTAGTTATCTAACTAAGGTTTGCAATTACCTGGTCTGTTTTGAAAGTTCTTGACTGATGAGTGTTCTCAGCAGAACCAGTAAACAGTTATTAATCCACTCATTCAACAAATTATTTATTGAATAGCTACTATGTGTTGGTGCTATTCTAGAAGCTAGGATAATGCGGTGAATCAAACAAAGTCCTTCCTCTGGTGGCACTTACATTTTAGTGCAGGAATAGGCAATAAATAAAAAGAGACTAGTATCAGCCAGGTCATGATCACTGTTATGGAGAAAATAAATAAAGCAGATGACGGGAATAGAGTGACAAAAGATAGAGGTTTAAGAAAAGTCCTCCTCAAGGAAGTGATGTTTGAACAGAGAGCTGAACAAACAGACTGAGTGACAGAAATATCTAGAGTAGTGGTGTCTACATTGAAAGAACAAGGGCAAAGGCCCTGAGTCAGAAAGTGCAACGAGTACCAATCTGGCTGGAGCACTGTGAACAAGGAGGAGAATGCCTGGAAACTGAAGTCAGGGATGTAGCCAGCAGCTGGACCGCGCAGGGCCTTCTAGGACATGGTAAGGGGCCATTGGATGGTTTCAAGATGGGGAGTAAAGCAATCTAAAAAGATTACTCTGGCTACCATGTGTGTGGGGAGTAAAAATATAAATAAGAATTTGGGCTAGGGAGCTGTGGCAGAAACCCAGTGTAAGCTGATGGTAGAGATGGTGAGTAGTAGGATTCAAGATGTATTTTGAAGATAGAGGTTACAGGATTTGGGGATAGACTAAATGTGAGCATGAGCAAAAAAGGGTCAGGGAAAATTCTGAAGTCTTTGGCTTAAGAAACTGAATGAGTGATGGTGCTATTTAATGATGTGGGACCACTCAGGGAGGAGTGGCTGTTTTGTTTTGCTTTAAGGGGCATTGTGGATGCTGTTGGTACCCAGCCCACATCTCCCAGGCCTTACCACATCAGTGCACACTGGTTGGTTCCACCTGCCAGCATTTACATCTCTCTGCCTGGGATCTTTCTCCCAAGCTGCAGAAACCACTCTGTGTGCTCAGCACACCTCATGGGAGCAGCCCTCAATCACTGACACTCAGAAGTTGGTGCATAAATCACCCAGGTCCTCCCCACCCCTGGGATGGGATGGGAGGAACGTTCTGACATATGTGCTCTACACCATTTCTCAGGGTTCACCAGTGGAATTAAGCTCCAGTCCCCACAGTAGCAGCTAGCTTGATAATGCATTCTTTATTGGCCTCTTCCCCTTTCCAGCTCATTCTCCCTAATTCCCTACCAATGGTTCCTGCATCTTTCCAGTAAATTACCTACACCTGAATTCTTGACTCTGGGTCTGATCTGGGGGAGTCTAAACTGAGACAGGAAAAACAATGTCTTCCAATTCCTTATACCCCATTCTTCTTCACCCTTCTAATCTCATCTGGTCATTCTTCCTCACTGCCTCTACCAGAACAATAGTAGCAGGGTCACGATAATCAGTGAACCTTAGTCACACGTGGTAGGAACAAAATGGAGTAATTTGGATTGCCAACTGATCTCCCCATCCTGATCCCCAAGCCTACTAATAATCAGTTTGCCTTTTCTTTCCCACTGAGTATAGCCACCCCACCTTGCCATCTCATTTTCAAAACCAACACAGAATAGAAAGAACAATGATCTATCTGAGAGCATCTAGGGAGATGTCAAAATGTAAGAGGCAGGAAAATGACAAACCTTTTCTTTCCTCTTCTTCACTGGACAGTTCAGCAAATGCCCTGTGACGTGAAGGCCAAGACTATTAGCAGCAGCATCAAATGCTTTTTATTAAGCACTAACTCTGGGAAGAACTAAACTCTCTCATCAAAAGCCAAGGGGCAGAGAGACCTGACTTGCCATATGCCATATCTCTTAGGGAGGCATGCTTGTTTATGCCGTAGCATTTTATATGTCACAAATGATTCAGAATCATCACTTTCCACTTTCCTTCTGTTGATGTGGATTGACTGTGGGTGGGGGGCAGTTACAAAAAGCAAAAGCTGCACAAAGATCATTCAGTTTGAGCAAAAAAAGATGCTTGCTTCAAATGAACTGCTGTCAGCATCTGCCAGGCATAATGTAAACATGATCATGTTTTCTTTAAATGGGAAGATCACAGCACACAATCCTGCT
The DNA here is from genome assembly GCA_004027375.1 of Macroglossus sobrinus. Classification (NCBI taxonomy): domain Eukaryota; kingdom Metazoa; phylum Chordata; class Mammalia; order Chiroptera; family Pteropodidae; genus Macroglossus; species Macroglossus sobrinus. The sequence continues at coordinate 39,142 of PVKZ01005672.1, forward strand.
GGTGGTGAGGATGCTGAATCTGCAGCCCTGGCATACCAAGAGGACTGAAGACTGGGCACAGGCTTCAGAATCAGTAGGATTTAGGATCCAACTCCATGTTAGCCATTTAGTAGTCGGTGAATTTGGGCATGTTATTAAGCCTCTTTGAGCCTTGGTATCCTCATGAGCTAACTGGAGAGAATTTGCCTACTTCATAGGGTGCCTGGGATGAATAAAGGCCAACAGCAATCAGAGCAAGCATGCCATAGATATTAGTTCCATTCTCTAGTTAACTATTTGTAGCTTAAGACAGACGAGCAAATCTGGCCTGACTCAGTAAAGACCTGAGAAAAATCAGCTCAGTGATTCTCAAGGCAGGGGAATTGCAACTCAGAAAAAAAAGATGACAGCCATGAGTTCTTCTGTGCCTCTTCCAAGGTTCTTCTGTGCCTCTTCCAAAGGCCTCCTGTGCTGTAGTATGAGCTCCTCTTACACATGTGTCTTACATGTCTGCATCATCAGCACTGATTATAGTGCTTGGTACATAGTAGGGGAGCGAGCTTGGTGCTGTGGAAATTGTACACTTTTGAGTTAGACAGGACTTGGTTAAAGTCTAAGTTCTGCCACTTACCTTCGGGCAACTTACTTCCTTAAGCATCAGGATCCTTATCTGTAAAATGGGTAATACTATCTACATTAAAGTGTTATGCATGTGAACTGAGAGAATAGATGAAGAGCCTAATACAGTGTTTGGCAAACTATAGACACTCCAAAAATGTTAGCCCCTATTAATAAATGTTTGCTGAATGAACTCGTGCATAAAAAGAACTCCATTCAATGAGCAATGTGCACCCCTGTCTCTACAGTAGAAACATGCCATATCACATTTTCCTTTATGGATATTGAGATGTAGCCACAGTTTTATTTTTTGTTTTTGTTTTTTGTTGAAACCTTGTGGCAAAGGTTTCTTCCAGTTCAGACACTATGCAGCATAATCATAGCAAATTCTAGTCTGTTATTGGGATGTACATAAAACAAAACACACCGCCCACCTCTATCCCAACATTTTTTTTTTTAATCTTTCTCCGTCTGACTTAAATACTTTCTAGGTTCATCACAGCAACATCTTTTTTCCATTCCCTTCCTTTTCATATGTAGGGGTCTTGTTTTCTTATCCTTTTAGCCACTCTATCCCTTGGTCACAAATAATACTGAGGGAGTCTCACAGCCTCTCCCCTCAAATATATTAATTACAAATGGACCGTCCACTTTGCAGTAAAAAAACCCAACAAACACCACCTTTACTAAGTGATCAAGGTCGATATCACCAGTGATAAACATATTGGCAATATGTTCCCCCTAATATGGTACACTGGGGAGGACACGTCCCTTCTGTGGTTCTCTTGCAGAAACTTCAAAACCCCAGATTAATCATGAGAAAACATCAGGCAAATCCAAACTGAGGGTAAGTCTACAAAATAACTGACCGCCACTCTTCAAAAGTGTCCAGGTCATGAACGACAAGGAAATAACGGGGAACTTCTACAGACTGGAGGAGTCTAAGGGGCGATGAAAACCAGATGCAAGATGGGACTCTGAATTGGATCTGAATAAAGTTTGCCATTAAAGTTATTATTTTTTTTAATGTCAAAGGCAGTCTTGAAGAGAAAAAGAATTGACAAAGGTCCAACCGAGGGGCACGTGGGAGAGAGAAGGCTAACCCCAGGAATTTGACTGACCAATTGGAGATGAGAAAGATTTAGGGAAGGATTAAACCTGAGCACCAATGGTACACTTTCTTTCCTTTTCCCTATACCCTCAAATCTAACCCAGAGTTAGAGAATAAATCTGAGCCACTTTGGTATAGTCTCATAGCAGTAAGATATGCTTTTAATATTCTCATTGGTTCTCAATATAAATATTAGATGGCATAATATGGTAAAGTGCTTTTTAGACAAAATCTGTCATTTAAGTGGAGTTGCCAAATTGGGATGTAGCCTTAGGTTCAAGGTTGTCTAAAACAAGAGCCCCTGGCTCCTCAGGGAGGAGGACACCCCACATACACAATTCCAGTTAAGTTTGTGTTTTAGTTACGCATTTTAGTTACGCAGCAGTCCGAGTGAGGTTCTCACTTTATATTTGAGGAACACTAGGGCCCACGGAAGGAAAGTTGCTCAGCCCCACCCCATGGGTGATTTGACAGAGCCACTACAGGAGGCCATGCTGCTTTCTCCACGCTGCTAGTATTTACTGCAGCCTTATTGTCCTGGCCAAGAATGAGGTCAGCTTACATTTATTATACTGAAGTCAACACATGGGCCCCAGGCTGTTTTGACAATAAAGGCTAAGCATCTCTACCAGGAAAGTGTTCAGTGAGATGCAGGTACAGAGCAAACATTGAGAGTCAGTATTCTTTAGGTCAGATTGTGACTATATGTGTACAGACACATGCTTATGCAAATTTTAGGATTTCTAGAATGTATCCATAGAGTGTACTATCTCATTTCCATTTTCTTTCACTGTTCCCTTGCCCACCTTCCCCAGCATTTCTCTTGCCTCTCTCCATTCTGTATCCTTGTCCACATGTCACGCGTTAGGGTCTACTCTATGTGATATTTGGTCCCCTGACTTTTCCCAGCCTTTTTGTTTTGGTGTACCTCAGACAAGAAATGGTCTTGGTGCCAAAAGAATCTATTCATTCATGTATTTATTCATTCATGTATTGGAGACTATTTGGGGCCCTGGGGAATGGTAACCCACAAGAAAGATAAGAATTTTACTTTCATGGAGTTTACATATTAGTGGGAGGAGACAGCCAATACATACAGGAAGAAAGATACAAGAAAACAGCAATAATGAGGAGGGTTGTGATAAAACTGAATCAGGATGATGTGATAGGGAGTAACAGAAGGCTACTTCAGCTTGGGTGGCAAAGGAAGGCCTTGTTGGAGGAGGTAACATTTAAGTTTCAATGTAAACAAGAGAGATCCAGCTCTGAATATATCTGAGGAAAGAGAGTTCCAGGAAAAGGGAATAACTAGTGTAAGGGCCCAAAGCAGGTCCCAACTGGGCAGATTGAAGACAGAGAGTGTGGCATAGTGAGTAGAAGGGTAGAGAGTGCAGATGAATCCAGATTCATGGGGTATCTTGTAGGGCTCAGCAATTGGTGCGAGAAGACAATCAGCAGTTCTAAATAGAGCAGTTATAAAATCTAAGTTAGGTTTTAAACAAATCTTTTGGCTGTTGTGTGGAGAATGGACTGGAGGTGGTAGGAATGGGTCATGAGGTTAGAAGCAGGAAGAACAGATTAAGGGGGTTGCAGTTAACCAGGTAAAGGATGACGTTGCCTGGGTTAGGGTGATAGAGATGAAAACAGTAGGTGAATTTTGGATATGTTCTAGAAGAAAAACTAACAGACCTGTTGATGGACAAACTGTGGGGAATGAGAGAAAGAAGGAATTGCGATTGCTCCTGGGTTTCTGCCTTGAGCACATCGATGTGTGCTGGTGTCACCGAATGAAATAAGGAACCCTGGGAGAAGAAGAGGTTGGAGATGGGAAATGGAGAGTTTTATTTTAGACATGTTAAGTTTGAGATATTTATTAATAAGCTGACCGAAGCCCCCCTCTAATACTTTATATGTATCACCAAAGGACTATGAGATCTCAGACACTGCATTCCTTTTCAATTCCCTGTTAAACAGAAACAAAGAGAAAGATAACTGAATAAAATATTCAGTCCTTTGTAAAGCACTCCTATGTTCAGAGGTTTGGCAGTAGAGCCACATCCTTCCTGGGCAGGCATAAGTAGCCAATCAATCACCGTGTCACACAAAGCAATTGTTCAGGGGGCAAATTAATTAAAAATTTAATTCCATGATTTTCATCTTAATCTCTTTTCCCCATTAGCTTCAATCGATGCCCATGAATACAATTCAGCCGAACTTTTCATTTAGATAAATGAGTAGGGTACCTAATTAGTCTGTTTGTTATGAACCAATTGGTAACAAAAATTATGCTAATGACTAAAAACCATTTTATTATCAAACAAAATGTCCTTTCTATGTTACACTTGCCAAGAGTTCCAACTTGCTTCTCTTAACTTTCAGAAGTCAAGTTGTACTGTGATGTGTAGGTAAACTGCACTTGAGACATGTCCGCTCACCCTTGCCTTGCATAATACAAGCAATAGTGAAAGTTGTACGAATAAGAAGATTCCATGGACTTCTAGGCTACCTAAGGCCTTCTGCTGCACCCTGCAAAATAATAATAATAATAATAATAATAATAATAATAATAATAATAAATGATTTTTAAAAATCAGGCCTAAGCCGCTTAAAACAATTAAGCAAAACTAAATGTGGAGATGTGAGAACCGGTTTGAAGAAGGGCAACCTTTTTAGCTTGTTTCAGTGCTAAGGTGGTTGCTCACTAGGTCTGTGGAATCAAGGAACATTCATTTGGTGACCATTTTTCTCATCATTTATGGCAAAGTTTCTACTGTTTTCAGGTCCCACAGCACCTCTAAGGATGCCCAAATGCTTAAGTTCCTCTGGTAAAAGTGATCTTCATTTTAAAAACTAAAGTCAATAGCTCTGGACTCCTGCAGCCTTTTCGGCACCTTTAACAGTGCTTTCTCCACTTGGGTTTTCATTGCCATTTCAATAAAGAGTGAGAAAAGTGAAAAATGGGCCTATCATCAATGAAAACCAATAAAGAGTTCTCATGCAGGACATGGCCTCAAAAACAGGAAAAGAGTTTACCATATAGCCCCATGTACGTGGTGGCTGGGCACATTTTATAGGTAAAACTTAAAGTAAAAGAAACCGGTTTTCAGGCTGCGGAGGCCTGAGTACATACACATTTTATGGCTGAGGAAGTCCTGACTTATAAGATCGATGTCTCTGCCCACACTTTGCATCTGCCTCTTCCAACAGCCCGATAAGGATCAGTTCTAGGGTGGGTTTTCAACACAAACTTATCTGACCTGCCTTCCATCACCTCTGGCCTTCCTCCCTCACCTCTCCTCCCCTCCCCTCCCCTCCCTTCCACTCCGACACTCAGACGGCCCTTCCCCTCGACCCCTTCCCCCTCAGCAAGGAGCCTTTGCCTGTAGAACCTCCGAGCTGCTCCGCCAGGATGCGCTGGAGCAGAGACAAAAACAGGGTCTAGGAAAGGTGCAGACACTCCCCAAATTTTTAGCTTTCCAGACAGAAAGTGACTTAGCTACGCACCGGAAGCGGAAGTTGAGAGAGGCTCCAGTTCATCGCCATGTTGTGTGTGGCGGACAGATGTTGCTGCTCTGAGACTCTGAGTTACAGCCTTAACTCCTTTCCTCCTTTTTTCTTCCTCCTTCCCTCCCTCCCTCCTTCTCTCTCTCTTCATCCTCCTCCATCTCCTCTTTCTCTCTCTGTCGTTCTCCTATTCTGTTGTTCTAACAAGTATGACTGACCTCACTAGGTGCCAGGTACTGTGCTATGCAGCAGAACCCATTGAACAGGACCCACAGGGAGCTTTCTCTCTGGGCATTCAAACCGCCTGGCCATGGATGGACCCTGAAGGATTAACTTCAGGGTACCCGCTGCGGTTTGAAGCGTGAGGCTCACGAAGCACACAAACCCCCTTGCTTTGGGAGCATCCTCCGAGCCTTGTTGGACATCAGTTACTTGGGCTAGGGGAGCAGCATGGTGAATAGTAGAGAGAGGGTTGGAGAGGTAGTTGTGAGGTAGGTGGTGGTGGATTGGGTGTGTGGAATGTGCAGAGTTGAGTGACTGCCAGGTCTCGGCTGATAGCTGGGTGAATGGTGGGGTAGCATGTACTGGAAGGGAAAAAAGAAGGAAGAAGAAATCTGTAGGAACTTTGATTTTAGACCTGTCGAGTCTGTGGGACCCCCTAGAGGAGAAGCTCAGCAGGGATGTGCCTGTTTGGATCTCTTAGGTGAGAGACCTGAGCTAGAAGTGTGTCTTAGATTTGCATATGGGGATGGGTATGGAGCAGAAGCATGGGAACGAGTACCTGGTGGTGAGAGTACCACTTGGGAAAGAGGCTCAGAATGGTCTGAAGAGCTTCTCTCCTTAAAGGAGAGGGAGAAAAGCAGGTAGTCTCCAGAGAAAAACGAGGAGAACATAGTATTTTAGGAGACAAGGGAAGAGTGCCTCAAGGAAGAGTGGTCAACTGGGTCAATTTTCCTGAGAAATTAGATGAAAACTGAGAAATGCCATGAGTAAACAAGCACTGCATTTAGCTAGAGCAGGTTCATCGGGATGGTGGGGAGGAGGCCAACTTGGGATGATGAGAAAATGGAGACAAATGAGCATAGGCTGGCCTTCCAGATGTTGCCTATAGAAAAAAAAATGAAAAGGATACTAGAAGGAAGATGTTAATGTATCTTTATTAAGATCGGAGAGACATACGCTTATTTAAATATTCAGGAGGAGAGCCAGGTACTTTGAGTGTTCATCAGCCCATGACCAAATTGACCCATCCCCAAGAGCAGTTTATGAGAACTGTTCTTAAGGAGGCAGGACAGGAGGAGAGGGTATGCAGAGCACAGGAGGTGGAGGGGCTGACCTCAGGTAGTAACTCTGGGAAAGGAAAGAAAATCGGGTGGAGGCAGGCACAGAAAGATTCTTAAGATCTGTGCTGTTGAGGCAGTTGTGCCTTTCACAAATCTGGGGGGCACTGTTGTCTGCAGTGTCATCTTAATTTTGAATAGTAATCATGACTATTTCCTAGTAGTAAAGAGCCTTGAGGGAAGATTGGCTTCTTTCTAATTCACCTGCAGTGGCCATAGCGGATATGAGTAGTGGAATTTTAGTGCTGGAAGTTGAGGTACTTCCTTTCTCATGGTGTGTATTCTGCTTGGAAAAAGGAGGTGAATTCATTGAAAGAAGGGAATGGTGTGTCTGAGAGGCTTGTGAACAGTGGAGGAGGTGAGCATAATTGTTGCAGCTGAGGAGAAGGCAAAGAAGAAAAAGCAGATTTTAGCCATGTAGATCCCAGACAAGTGAGGTCTGTATGGGTAATGGATGAATCACCAGTGTTCATATTATCTCATTTTACTGAGGCATTTCTAGTAAGCGGAGTAGCTTTATGCCTCTGGTTAATGACTTGGTGGGCATTTGGGGTAGTCTAAGCTTTACTGATCATCTTGTTTCCCACTGCAAACTTGTTTTTTATTTATTTTGAAGGACAGTGGGATGTTGCTCCTATTTCATAGGGAGATTGTGTGTGTGTGTGTGTGTGTGTGTGTGTGTGTGTGTGTGTGTGTGAAAGTGGAACCAGAGGCAGTGTTTTAAAAAATGCATCAGAAATTCTACTTCCAGGAAGATGGAATACATGTACTTTCCAGTTTTTTTCTCCCACAAAGTACAACTAAAAACTCCGGACGTTAGATATACAATAAATGTAAAAAGAATGAAGGGTGGAGAGAAGACAATGACTAGAAATGTTGGGACCCAAAAGCAGCATGGTGACAATTTATCTGGGTTTTCTTTTTTGTATCATATGTCCCAGACTTGGAGGTGAAGAAGCCAGTAAACCAGAAATGCTAAGGGATATAGACCCTCCCCCAAAAAAAGTGTATGATTCCAATTATATAAAATTCTAAAAAATTCAAACTAATCAATAGTGATCAGACCAGTGATCGATCACCTGGGAATGGGGGAAGAGTAAGAAAAGTCAGAATAGAAAGATTATAAAAGAACATGAGGAATCTTTTGGGGGTGATGGATATATTTATTATCTTGATTGTGGTGATGATTTCATGACTGTACACTTAGGCCAGAATTTATCAAATTGTACATTGCTACCTGTTCAGCTTATTATAGGTCACTTAAATAAAGCTTAAAAAAGGACCCACTGCTGAGCTTCACCCTCTCTTCACCTTTGCCATATGTATTTGTTGCAGATTTGCCCCCACTCCTGTATGCCTCCCACACCAATTTTCCTCCATTTCCCAGATGGAAATTGAATTTGATGTTTATCATTCTCGTGCGTGATTTTCTATTTTACTACGTAAATCGTTATCTATAAACATATAACCATTTTCATAAATGGAATATCATTCTGTAACTTGCTTTCTTTGTTTGACATTATGAATAAATTATTTAACTTTAACAAAATGTCAGGGCAAGTATTATTATTACCATTTTACAAATGGAGAAACTGAGGCTCACCATGATGAGGTAAGTTGCCCAAGATGAGCAATGAAGCCGGAACTGAACCAGGCGTGACCTAAGTCAAAGTCAGAGCTTCAAAAAGTGACCACAGGTCCTCCAGCAGGCAGGGAGCTCTCCCTTGGTTGTGCTTCCTGGTGCTGCCATGAGTGGCGCCCTTCCTGGCTATTTGCTCTTCGAAACCTCTCTGGTTTGCCTGACACTCAGGTTGGGTCAGGTACCACCTTACCATACCTAGCTATGCTTGCACCAGAATCAGAGCCCAGCCCCTACACCCTGCCTTGCTTGTTTGGCTTGGTTCTTCCTGCCCTAAGCAACCCCACCCCTCCTTGCCTGCTAGGAGTTCTCAAACTCTGTTGTGCCAAGTATTTCTTTGGCAGACTGGTGAAGCCTCTGGGCACCTCAGAATAATACTTTAAAATGCTTGTGATACATAAGATTGCAGTTATATTGAAAAAGTATTATCAAATCATTTTTTAAGTTGTGAGAGTAATATATATGCTTCCTTATTGATGCCTTATGTAACAAGTTCTAGCAGTGGGTTTAATAACCAATTTTGAATGCTCACAAGCCTAGACTTTATTTCAACATACTGACAACAACTAGAATGTGATATAAAAATACCTGATTTCTGTTGATGACAACGGGGACCGATGACATGACTATGGTTTGTTTTACTTTCCAAACCAAAGTGTTGTTTCACTTAAAAGTTGGTGAACATTAATTTATGTTTTCTCATCCAAGTTCACAGACCCCCTGAATTCCTGCCATGAACACGTTAGGGGGCCGTGGAGCCCAGAATAAAAGTCCCTGGACTCGCATCTCAACAGAGAGCAGAGCCGTGGGGTGAAGGAGCTTGGAAGCAGCTGGTTTTGCAGCCAGACAGAAAGCTGATCCCGGGGCCCTGGGTTTTATGTTAAAGACGATCAGCTCTCCACATCCCTGATCAAGAGCTGCAGCGCCCCCCCCCCCCCCGCCCCGCACTGCTTAACAGTCGAGGAGCGTCAAAAACAGATGCCTGATAAGAATAACTGGTATTTCTTAGATTTAGAACAGAGCATGGTATCAAAGGCCCAAGCAAGGCTTTGCAAATTTCCAGTTGTCAGTGATCTCGTCTCATTTTGCGGGGCCATTTGTTACAGATTCATTTTTTTTCCAAAGACAATTATTTTATGGCTTAATGTGAAAGTAA
>PVKZ01005673.1:0-39406 GCA_004027375.1 Macroglossus sobrinus
TTAGATTCTACATGTAAGTGAAGTCATGTGGTATTTGTGTTTCCCTGTCTGACTTATATCACCTAGCATGATACCCGCTAGGTCCATCCATGTTGTTGCAAAGGGTGAGATTTCATTCTTTTTTATGGCCAAGTAATATTCCCGTGTAGCTATGTGTCACATCTCCTCAGTCCAATCGTCTGTTGATGGACACGTAGATTGTTGCCACATCTCAGCTACTGTAAATAATGCTGCAGTGAACGTAGGGGTATATTATGTCTTTCAAATTAGTGTTTTGGATTTCTTCAGATAAATCCGCCAATGTGGAATTGCCGGGTCATTAGGTAGCTCTATTTTTAATTTTTCAAGGACCCTCCACACCAATGTGCACCCTCTCCAGTGCGATGCCCAGTGTCCAGGCTCCCCTTCCCCCTCATCCTCGCTGGCACTCGTTGTTCGTTCATTTATTGATGACAGCTGTTCTGTCAGGCGTGAGGTGGTATCTCATTGTGCTTTTAATTTGCATGTCTCTGATGATTAGAGGTTGAGCATCTTTCCATATACCCCTGCCATTTTTGCCATGTTTAAAGGCATAGTTCATTGGCATTCAGTAAATTCACGATGTCGTGGAAACACCACCACTGTCTATCCCCAAACCTGTTTCATCTCGAGGCACAGAAACTGCCCTTGTTTAAAAGTTCACCCGCCATTCGCTCTTCTTCCCCAGCCACCATTCTACTTCCTGTGTTATGGCGGCCATCATTCTACTTCCTGTCTCTTTGAGACAGGGACGTGGAATCACACAGCATTTGTCCTTTTGTGACTGGCTTATTTCACTGGGCATCATGCCCTCAAGGTTCACCCATATCATGGCATGTGTCACAAACCTCCTTCCTTTTGAAGGCTTAATCCGTCCATCGTATGTGTTATTGGGGCTCAGGACACACACTCCAAAAGAGGCCACCTTGGCACATTGGATATTTAAAGCTAAAGGATTTGAGAAATGGCAGGACTGTCGGACCTAAGCAGGTCGTGAGGCCCTAATGCGGGAGGTGCCTTCATCTGATGTGGCCAGGTTCCCTCCCAGGGGTCAGAGTCACCTGTGTCCTGTGTTTGCTCCCCAGCTGGGCCCATGTGGATTCAGCCCAGAGTTACTGACCAGCAAGCTGGTGAGTCAGTGCAGGATGGCGTGACTGCCCAGGTCAACAGTCTCTGAAGTGAAGATGGTGGTGACCCAGCTTGCATAAGGCAGCTTGGCTCCTGAGCTGGGAGAGGGACGGACGGGCCCAAGAAAGGCAGCGTCCCACCCCAGGGCTGTGCCTATGGGGACTTTCACCGGGTAAATAATAGGATATTTGCTCACACACGATACATGTCTGGATGGAACTCTTCATTACGGAAACTTTCAGAGACCCCACTGGAGGCATTGGCAGCCTGGACCGCAGAGACCGTCCCCTGGCAGCGGCCTGAGCCACGTTCGTGTCCTCACAGATGTGTCTCAGGAGCGGGGTTCTGTTTCTGGATGTTCCATTCTGCTCGTTAGGCATCTTAAACGAGTGTGGCAGGAAGTCCCTTCGGTAGGACACGGGACTCTAGGGGTCTCACCTTCCTCAGCTGGAATTGAGCTGACCTAGATATTCATGAGCTGCCCCCAAACCTGCTCTGTCTCCCGCGTCCCCATCGGCATCGTCGTCTCTGTTGTCTACTGCACCAGTCCCAGCCTCCAGTTGTGACTCTTCTTTCCCACAGAAGCCGCAGCCAATGGGATCCCACTGGTATTAAGAGCTGCATCTCGATGACCAAACCTCCTGAAGGATAGGCAGTGTTCTCATCCTATTTGACTGGTGAGGAAACTGAGGCACAGATCAGTTAAATTCCTCAAGGTGGCTGACCGGTCAGCGCTGGCGCCAGAATCTGAACCCAGGCAGCCTCAATCATGACACATCTAACACTTACCTCACAGTCTACAGAGTGGGGTGCCCTGGTCCTCTCCATGCTCCCAACAGCTCTGCATGTATCTCGTGTAATCTCTGGGGTTGGCGGGGGAGTGCTATTCTTCTATGTTCGAAGTCTTTAAAGATGATTGACAGGTGCATGTGATAAAATACCAGGGTCCAGAGTGAACCTACAGAAGCCCCTGCATCTCGGCCCCCCCAGAGCACCGGCATTGGAGTCCCTGTGGATCTTTCCAGAGACAGTCTAGCCTTCTATCTTCATGTACTTATATTCCAGATAATCTGCCTTTTTAAAGGAAACGCCCAGTGGCCAGATTTTACCGCGTGGCGACAGGTGGCCACATCCTCTCCGAACGGCCCTCGTGGGTGCCTGGGGACCCACCCCCTCTTCCAGCAGCTGGAGGAGCCTGGGTGGTGTGTCTGTGCTGGGGTCGGTCCCATTCAGATTTGTTAGTGCGTCTAATGGGTGTGGTTTTTCCTTTCTCCTGTGCAATCTGACTTGCTGTGTGTGTGTGTGTGTGTGTGTGTGTGCGCATGCGTGTGAGCGTGTGAGCGTGTGTGTGTGTGTGTGTGTGTGTGTGTGTGTGTTTCTTCTGATAACTTGGAAGGCCCACGGCCTGCTGAGAAAACAGTCTCAGAGGAGAAGGGGACTTGCCTAAGGAGGGGTGTGAGTGGGGACCCAGCTCCGGCCAGCTCCTCCTCCCCAAGGCCCCGAGTGACAGCGGCAGGACCCCGCATCCCCTGGCACCAGCCTCTTGGAGGCAGCATAGCTCTTCCCCCTCCATAGATGCAGCCTCCCCATCCCAGGGGGGTGGAGAAAGTGGGGTACCGCTGAGTGCAGTCATCCCTCGGGGCTGGGGGCGAGGGATGTCAGGCCAGCTGAGAGCCCCGGGAAGCTGAGCCCCACCTGCAGCTGGTGCTGGACACTGCTTCCTGGGGTCCTGGGCCCTGGCTCCCAGAGGGGCAAGCCTGCGGCTGGGGCAGGACTGCCTGGTGGGGTCAGGAGCCCAGTGCCCCTGCTCTCACCTGTTCCGACGGGGCCTGCAGCCAGCTGCGGACCCCCATGCTCCCTGCTCAGACACCTGCCTGGCCTTGTCGCCCCAACTAGAGCTCCCACCTCCGGCCAGCCTCACCCTGGACGCCGCCCCTCCCCGCCCTCGGGATCCTCCCTGCGTGAGGGACAGGCCCTCTGCTTCCCCAGCGCATTGCCTTTGCTCTAGAATCCTCTCCTTGAGTCTCCGCTGCCTGCAATCTCCCCTCCCCACAAAGCCCTGCATAGACACCTCCTCCGAGCAGCCTCCTCTCACCTGCGTGGTGAGGCTCCCTCCTCTGAACTCCTATAAAGTCCCGTGTCCCTTCTCTGAACACAGAGAGGGGACAAAGCAGTGCGGGAAGAAGGGTGTGGGCTCCAGGGCCAGCCTGGGCTTCCCCAAGGGACTGGCTGGTCCCTGAACCAGCAGCTCAGCGCTCACGCCGCTCCCTGGGTTTAGCTCGGGAGGTTCCCCCCGCGGCACCCTGCTGCTCAGGGCAAACGCGGCACGCCCCCTCTGCTGCGTGTCCTTGGCGGCTTCCGTCTCATCTTCAGTATTTCCCCCTCGCTCTCCTTTCTTTCTTTATTAAAAAAAAAAATCACGTCGAGGATGAATTCTGTAAGGCCTCTTAAGTCCCTTTTGGATGGGGGTGGGGCACGATGGTCCCAGAAGGAAGGAAGGTCAGCCTTGGCGTTCAGATCTGTAAAATGGGCTGTCGACCTCCCCGACCTCCCCAACCCCCCAGGGACACCAGAACCAGGGCTCCCCTCCTTTCACTTCTCGGGTGGGGTGAGGCAGCAGCTCCTGGCGCCTGCTCAAGGCTGGAGCCTGGCCGGGGTTAGCTCAGCACCCCAACAACCAAGCGGAGGGAGGAAAAATGCTGCACCTCGTGACCCTGGGATGGGGGAGGGGAAGGCTGAAGGTCTGAGTCACCACCCTCTGCAGTCTGCCCTCCTGTCCACCGACCTGGACGCTTCCCGGGTCCCCTCCCCTCGGGCACCGGCTACGCGGAGGCTGCTGTGGCTCAGCGGGTATTGACAAGGCTCCCACCCAGGCCTGGGGCTCGGTGATGCTGTGAAACATAGGTCCCCTCTCCCCTTGGAGGACTGAGTCAGCGTTTTGGGAGCAGCAGCACCAGGCCCTGGCTTGGCCCCACCCAGCGGGGTGGCTCAGGCAAGCCCCTCGGCTTCTCGGGGCCCCAGTCTCTTCATCTGAGAAATGAACAAATAATCGCACTTCACAGGGAAGGCCCTTTCCTCGGCGCCTTGCCCTGGAACGTCACCTGAGAGGGGCCTCGGTTTCCTCCCGGGGACAACAGAGACCTGGTGTCCCTGGCTTCTGACAGGGGGTCTGCTCTCTGCCACCAACGCCCGCCTCTGCGGGGTCACACCCACAGGCAGGCTGCCCACCAGGCCTGCCGCCTGCCCGCTTCCTGGCCATCCATGTGGACAGCGGGTTCATCCCCACCCCACCCCACCCCCACCACACCCACGGGTGCCAGGCTCGCTGCTGGGCCCGGGCCATGCCAAGGCGCCCGGTGGAGGCCCGGGGACCTGCCCACGCCTCTCGAGCCTGACCTGTTGGTGGACACCCCGGGGGCACGTGTGCGTCCGTCCACATGTGTGTGTGTGCATGCACGTGGTCCGTGGGGCCCTCTTGCAAAGGTTGGGGTCCACTGGTGTAGATCAATTTCATGGGTTACAGGTGAGGAAACTGAGGCGCAGAGAAAGGCAGTGACTTGCCTCAGGCCCCCGTGGCAGAGTCCCCTCTGGGACGCAGGCCGCCTGAAGCCACTTCTTAAACCTGGGTCTCGGATTCCGGGGGGAAGGTTCTCGTGAGCCCGGTGCAGAGGCCGGGGCGCAGGCGGGTGCTGCAGATGGGGTGGGAACAGGCTCTAGCTGTGGCCACCGACCACCTCCTCCTTCCCCACGCTGCCAGTGGCCTGGGCCACGTGGTTCTTTGGCCCTGTCCTTTTAAACCATAGCCTTTTACAATCTTCCAGATCAATGCACTGTGCCTCCTCCCCCGCTTCCCCCTCCTCCCGCCCACCCCAGCCGTGGTCCTTCCCGTGGCCAACCAAGGCTGCCTGCCTGGTCCTGTAAAGACCCATGCCCCCCCCCACCCCCCACCCCCACCCCAGGGTGCTTCAGAGCCCCTCTTCCCTCCCCCCCACGCCCTTGGGACTTTTCCTTGACTTCTCCAGTCACCAGTCACCATCCCTTGTCATACCTGTCGGCGCTGGCCTATCAGGCCTGCGCTCAGCCCCACACCTCCCTTCCCCATCTCTATTTAACTTAAAAAAAATGAGTAAACTTCAATAAGTGAAAACTGCTATGTTCTTCTCCCTGCACTGAGAGAGTTCATCCTTTTAAAGGAAAAGAGGTTGAAAACAAAGAGGGTACAGGACCCATTTGGCTTCTGTCACACACACGAGTGGCCGGACGGGCTTAGGTGAACGAGGCCATCCACACAAGCTGTGAATCCGGGCACAGAAGGGGACACCACGGGACGCCACGCGTCCCTGCCAGGCCTGTACCCGCAAGGGAAATATGGGGCGGGGGGACAGAGCACCAGAGTCGAGCACTGTGCCCCAGGGACCAGGGTGCTTCAGTGACACGATTTCACTTCCTTTTCATGAGCATGGAAGCAGAAGAGGGGGGCTGGCGAGAGGCGAACTCAGGGAGGAGGCGGATGTTGGGACAGCGGCCTACAGACGGTGGCCGGGCAGTGCTGGTTCTGAAGGACGAGCAGAGGAAGGCAGGGGCTTCGTCGTCGTGTTCCTCAAATAGGACCAGATGGCATGACCGTGGCAGGTGACATTGCCAAGTCTCAGGTGGCAGCCACATTGTTCCGGAATTCTCCGCCTTCTCCGGGTCCCATGTCACCTTCCTTTGAACGGCAAGAGGACACAGTGCTAAGGCATCAGTCAGCAGGGCTCAGAGAGCTCTCCTCCACTCTGCTTCTTCTCTGGAGCGTGTCCCCTGTCCCCGTCTCCCAGCTTGTCCCCACTCCCTAGTGTAGCTTTGGACTTTGTGTCCTTCTTGCTCAACGAGGGGGACCCGCACTTTGGGGACATTGATCGCTCCAGAATCGCTGCCACAGGAGACGTGGCAACAGGCCAGCGTTTCTGGCCGCCTGTCCACGGAGGCACTGCCAATCCCTGGCACCTCGAAAGGCGCCATCAAAAAAGTAAAATAAAAATAAAGCCACCATCACAAACTCCCCACCTACAGCTACAGACCGCCTCCCTCTCACATCCCCGAGCCCCACCGGGAGGGGGTGACTGTCCCTCGCCTTTTTCCTTTTCTTTCTGATCTGATCTCACGTTTTAGAGAAGTTGCAAAAATTGTGTAAAAAACAAAAAACAAAAATGCCCACATCCCCATTACCCAGCTTCTGCAGTCAGTAATATTTACCACATCAATTTCCCTCTATATAAATAAATATTGATACATAGTTAGGGATCGAGATACACAGGGCCAGAGATTTTTTTTGGGGAGGGGGAGCTGTTGGAGTTGAGGTTGCGGACCTCATTCCTCTTTGCTCCTGATCACCTCAGCGTCTTTCCAAACAAGAACTTTCTCTTGTGTAATCACAGCACCGTTTTTGAAACTGGTAAACGAAGCATGGGCGCCGTGCTGTTGTCTCCCTCACAGCTCACATATACACGTCACCAATCGTCCCTTCAGGCCAGGATCAAGTCCAGGGCCCCTGTGGTGCTTTGTCATCACGGGCTCAGGAGTCTCCTTTGACCTGCCTTTCTTTGTCTTTCACGGTCTCACCTTTTTTTTTTTTTTTTTTTTTTTTAAGAGTACAGGGAAGTTATCTGGTAAAATGTCCCTGAATCGAATTTAATCTCTTACATCATGTTCCCTCTGAATGTCAGTCAAACTATGCATTTTCATCAAGAACTCTATGGAAGTGACATGGATTCGTGTCCTGGTGCCACTGTAACAAGTGACCACAAACTAAAGGCAGCTTAGAACAACACAGATTCATTATTTTACGGTTTGGGGGATCCGAAGTCTGAAATGAGTCTCGCCAAGTTCAAATCCAAGTGCCAGCAGGGCTGCGCTCCTCCCGGAAGCTCTGGAAAGACTCTGTGTCCCTGGAGACTCCACATCCCTTGGCCCGTGGCCCCTCCCTGCATCTTCAGAGTCAGCACTGTAGCATCTTTAAACCTCTCTCTGCCTCTTCTACCTCCCCCTTCCACTTTTAAGAACCCTCCAGATGACCTTGGACCCACCCAGATAATCCAGGATAATCTCCCTGGTTTAAGATCTTTAATTTAATCGCATCGCCAAAGACTCTTTTACAAAATATTCGCAGGTTCTTCGTATTAGGATGGGAATATCTTTGGAGGGTCATTATTCTGTCCTTCACACGTTTGTCCTTCTTAGGGGATCATACCTGGAGGCATGTGATGTCATTCTGTCTCGTGATTGGTGACGATGATTTTGACACTTGGTTATGGCAATAATTGCAGGCTTAATCCGCTGTAACCTAGTTTTACTTTTGTAATTAATAGTACATGTGCAAGAGAGACTTTGAAACTATGTAAATATCCTGTCCCCTGTCCCCACCAGATCGGGCCTCTGCTGATGACTATCGGCCAAATCAATCCCAACTGAGAATCCTGAAATGATTCTCCATTTTCATATTGCTGTCTGCAATGATTACTTAGCATTTTGCTAAGGGAGAGCTTTGCCTTCTTCTCCATGTATTTATTCGTTTATTTCATTTATGGACTCATAGACCCTTATTTTATTCCATGAACATTCTGTTGTTAACATTATTTGTTTTGATGTTTAAATTGTCCCAGATTTAGTCTGGGGCATTTTTGCTTTGAGGTCCTTTCAGAGGACAGAGTTCAAAATCTAAATAAAACTGTGTAAGAATAATAGTAAGACACATGTATCTACATCTGTGTCTAGATCTGTCTATCTTTCTTAATTCACAAATTTGTGCTGATACCTTCAGTTCCAATTCAGGGTTCTTTGTAGCCTTTGTCTTTCCATATTCATAATGCTTTTCACTGATGGTAAGAACCTAACTCCTGTTACCATCAATATATATATTTTTTGGCTCATCCTACAAATCACAGGAAAGAGTTACAGGATTTCCTGAAGGTCACTCCTTGTTTGCAGTCCTTCCAGGTCAAAGTCCAGCATTCGAAAACCCCCAATTCTGTGTGGTTATGTGATTAAGTAGAAATATAGTTAAGTTTGTCGATTGCTACTTGTGTTCTATTGTAAGATTCTTTTCATCTAACGTGCAATGATTTTTCTTCTAGTGTATCAAAGACTAAACCAGTTCCAAAGTCAAGTTTAAACATGAAGGTAAACTCAAAAAGTATTGCTCAACATCCCTTCCACTTGACCTGCCCACCCTTTGCCAGTACCAATATCTAGTTCATGGTTCAACTTCTTAGAGCCTCTCTCTTTTCTTTTTTTTTAAAGAAAAAAGCAGACGCATGACGATTCTTATTTCCCCTTATTTCTTACACAAAAGGTAGTATCCTACATATGCTGTGCTGCACTTTGCACTTGTCACTGAACCATGAACTTGGGAAACACACGGTAGCAGTTTCTTCCTCGTTCTAGTCTCTTTTCTGGAGCACATGCTCTCCCTGTGTCTCTGTGACCCCTGCCACCACCCCAATGCCCGTTCGTCCCACCCAGTGCCGTGTACAGGTCACGGTCACCTCTACCTGGAAGCCCCAAGGATGCACCATCCCGGTGTGCCCCATCCTGCCACCAGCCCGGGTGGCCCACCTGGCCCTTAGCCTGACTTGCTGTGTCTCCAGCCTCCCAGGATTCATCCGGAAGCATTGTTCCATCCTGATGGCTGTGGTGGGGGGTGGGGGGCTCCCCTCCCTGAGTCATGAGACTCCCATGCCCTCCAGCAGAGTCCCCATGGCTCCTCCAGCCTGAAACAGGCTCCCCCGACTCCTTTTCCTGCCCCCAGCCTGTCTCCTGCCTGGGCACAGGGAGGCCAGCAGAGTCCCCCGCTCGCTCGGCCTTTCACTGGCAGAGCTCTCTGGGGCTCCTGGTTTATATCTCAGTTTCTTCAGCTGTAAAATGGGGTCAGCAACGTCGAAGGTAAAATGAGATGACCTTGGAAAGGTGCTTAGCCCGAGGCCAGGTAGGAGGTAGACACCTGCATAGGTATGGCGCTCACCTGCAGCCTGTCCTGAGCTTCCGGCCCCCACCCCCATGGAGATGGGCCTCCAGGCAGTCTGCGCCCTGGGATTATGGGTGAGCAGAGGAGGCTTGTCCTCACTGGTCCAACCACTATGCAGTGTGGAGGTGGCGCCCGGGGAGGACGAGCTTCAGGTCAAATCCGGCTGGCCTGAGCTGGGGCCCACGTGTGCCGCCGCCTCCCACCTGTGTCCCTTGCGTGCCTTCTGAGCCCCTCAGGCGCACACCATCCGTTTTATTTCGTGATTTCATTCACTGACCTTTCCTCCCCACCTCTGCTTCCCTTGCCTTCCACCTGCCCGCAGCCGTCTCTGACGCACGTAACACGTGACCTTCCAACCCATCTTCTCAGCAGGTTAATACGTTATTTTAAAAATACATAGCGTTGCTTCGGGAGTGTTTGCATAAATGGCCTCACGCAATAATAAACCTTGTTCTTCTTTGTCCCCGTCACTTCTAAGGCTCCCTGACATTCCACACAGTGCCCACTGTGGTGCTCACCCATCCCTGGGGAGCGGGGGCGGGGCACCTGTCTACAACCCGCCACCACAGGTGCAGCCACCACGTGGCATCCAGCGGCCACATGGAGAACTTCTCGGGGTGGGGGGGACTTACTTTCACCCGTCGCCCTGGCTTTATTTCCAGAACAGTTGCTTGGTTCACAAGATGTGGTCAAGTTGTCTTTGAAGCATCTGCTAACAGTGTCCACGCTCGGTGTCCCCAAGTGAACGTGGGTACCGTGGTCCCTACGCACACAGCTTTGTGAAGGTGACTGCACAGGGTGGGCGCCCGCTGCTCCTGCCTTCAGCGCCTCCCCCCCCCCGCCCGCCCCCCCCCAGAGCTGGCCAGTTGATTGGCGGGTCTTGTCTGAGGATGCAGAGGTCAGAGCAGAAGGACCTCCAGAAGTCCTCAAAGCCAAGCCCCTCAGATTGTGCTGAAAACAAACAAACAAACAAACAAACAGAAACAAACAAACAAAAACAGCTCCCAGAGAGGGCGAGGAGCTAGGGCAAAGTATACACAGGCAGTGGGGACAGTCGGGGACCCAGAAGTCCTGCCCCCCACTGGATTCCCGGCTCGCTGAACCAGCGCAGCCACAGGGATTAAGTCTGTCAACACCTAAGCCCAGGTGTGTGGGTCCAGCTCTGCCTCCTCCTGGCTTTCCCTCCCACCCGGGATTTCCTCATCGGCGGGTCTGGGGCAGGAACAACGAACGCCAGCGACCAGACCAGGTGTTGTTGGTCCCATGCCCCTGGGGTCCTGAAGCAAGCCTCGGGCAGGCGCGTGGGGGCGGTGTCAAGGCCCCCACAGCCTGTCGACATGTTTGCGCCACCCCTGCCGTTCATCTGGAGGAGAGGGAGGGAGGTTAGTGAGCTGGGGGCCTCCTTCGCCGGGGCGGGGCCCGGGCTCCCACAAGAGTGGCCCTTCTGGGCCACACTGGCAGCTTTACCTTGGACGCTGAGGAGGCTATCACGCGTCTGCACCCCATCCATCCCTGCCCTCACGCGTCTGCACCCCATCCATCCCTGCCCTCTGCCGCCGGCCCGCGCTTCCTCGCCGCATTCCAACCTCGGCGCCGCGGGGCCCCCCGACGCCATGAGCAACCGCTTCCAAGAGGAGGGCAGCTGGAGCCTGTCCTTCGCGGGCGCCGGCTTCCTGGGCCTGTACCACGTGGGCGCCACCCAGTGCCTGCGGGAGCGCGCCCCGCGCCTGCTCCAGGGCGCCGGCCGCTTCTACGGCTCCTCATCCGGGGCGCTCAACGCGGTCAGCATCCTCATGAGCGAGTCAGTAGGTGCGCGTCCCCGGGACCCCGCGCGCGCGCGCGCGGGCGCGCGCGGACGGGGCGGGGCTGGGGGGCGGAGCCGATTCCGCGTCCGGAGCTGGCGGGCGCGGAGAGAGGGGAGTCTGGGGACTTCGGGCAAGCCTGGGGGACTCCGGAGGCGGCTCCCCGCTTCCGCAGGAGAAGGATCCGAGGGTCAGAGCTGGGAAGGCCATTGCCAGGGGTCCTCGGGGGCGGAAGCGGGGCAGGACATCGGAACGGGAGAGCGGGGATCCCTCCACACGCCCCCTGCCCCCGCCCTCGCTGCTGGGAGGTGGAGCCCCCCGGCGGGCGTGGCAAGACGCTGTCCGCTCGCCTGCAGACTTCTGCTGCTCCAGTCTGCTGGGCTTGGTCCAGAAGGTGGAGCAGCTGCGCCTGGGCATCCTGCACCCCGCCTTCAACCCCGTGGAGCACGTGGAGCGGCTGCTGCGCCTCTCCCTGCCCGCCGACATTCACGTGCTGGCCTCGCAGCGGCTGGGCATCTCGCTGACCCGCTGGCCGCAAGGCGACAACTTCATCGTCACGGAATTCGCCTCCCGCGAGGAGGTCATCCAGGTGAGCTGCTGCCGGTGGGCCCCAGGGCCTTGGTCGTGGGCTCCATCTCCGAGCATTCTCCGGGCACTTCCTGGGGGAGACACGTCTGCGGGATAGGGGTGCGGGTGAACCTGCAGCGCTTCGGTTCGTTTACAGTGGAGGGAGTCCCGGTGCAGAGCGGGGTGGCAAGGCGAGGAGGGAGACCGCCCAGCCTGCTGGGTGGGGACAGGGGCAAAGTCAGGCTTTCTTAGTCAGAGCACCCCCCACCCCCAGGGCTGCTCTTTCCAGAGGCATGCCCGCCCAGCCCCCACCCAGCCCAGTCCTCCAGGCGCTTTCTGACACACAGCGTCCGTCATGGGCCAGCCACCGTGCCAGGCACCCAGACCCAGATCTCGCCTGAGTGTTGAAGCTCCTCCTCTGACGGATGTGAGATACCCGTAGTGCCCACACCTGTCAGTACTGAAATAAACACGGGGACAAGCCATGGTCAGGGAAAGAGCTCAGGGGCAGGAGGTGGGAGGTCAGGAGAGCCCCCCGGCGAGCTCCGACAGGTGGCGACACAGGTCCCCGCCCTGCGAAGGCCTCAGCCAGGGGGCCTGTGCTTCCCCCACGGCAGCTCTGCCCCCCCATCTCTGCCAATCAGAGTCTTACGTTCCACCCAGACTAGGATCCCCAATACAGAATCTGCTTTATCTCGGGGTCCCCATAACACCCAGAACAGGGCTTGTTTCTGGGTCTGTGCAGATTGGAATTCTTAGGGGGTGCAGGGAGGAGCCAGCCTCTTGCTACAGGCTAACATCTATGGTCCCCTGAGAAAGCCACCTGAGCACCCCAAAGCACGTTCCAGCATTTTTGCCTATAGGGCACGTAGCACAGGGCCTGGCACATAGTAGGTGCTCAGTAAACGTCAACCGCTGTCACTTCCTGTTGACCTGTGGGAACGAGGTGCCGACCCAGTGGGAGCCAGGAGGGATTCTGCGCCTCCGGGGAGGACCGAATGGGATGTCCGAGGGCCCCGGGGGACAGGCCCTCTGCTCCGTGCGCTGGGAAGCGCTAGGTCCGGCGTCGTCAGCTGGGGTGGTTTCCCTCTGGCACCAGTCGGCAACCCCTGGAGGCGTGTGGGGCTGTCCCAGCAGTGTGTGTCCCAGCACGCGCGCGCATGAGCACGTGCACACTGCGAGCGTCCAGTGGGTAGAGGCGAGGGGTGCAATGCACAGGGCAGGGCCCCCCACCCCTCCGCAACAGAGAATCATCCCGTTCTAAATGCCAGCAGCAGCACGCTCTATGTGTAGAGTCCTTTTTACTGCAGGACTTGTCAGAGCCTCTACCGGGAAGAGTAGATGATATTTTCCAAGTGGATAGAGAAGTCGAGGTTTCTTGTCTGAGGCGCATCTGGTTGGATCAGGGGCCAAGGAGCACATGTGGGGAGACGTCCCCAGCCTCTTGGCGGAGGATTCCCACAAGACCGATGCACGAGGAGTGGCACGGGTGCCTCTTGGGGGAGGGGCGGGGTCTCAGCCTCAGTCCGGAGTCAACAAGGTTCCCATCAGCAGGGAGAGGAGGGCGGTCCGAGAAGGCCTGAGCTCACATCTCTCCTTAACCATGAGCTCTCAGCTGGGACTCCACGAGTCCCCGGGCCCCGGCTTTCTCCCCTGCACGCAGCACGAGGAGCGCCACCTAGTGGGCTGTGCCGGGTTTAGACGCGGTGCCCAGAGCAGGTTCTGGGCACTGGGAGGATGAACGGCTGTTTCTCCGCTGACTCTTGTCCCCCCAGGCATTGATCTGCTCCATCTACTTTCCTTTCTACTGTGGGACCATCCCCCCCAAATTCAGAGGGCAGGTAAGTGACCAAGGCCCTGCCCTGCGCCCTGGGTGGTCCGAGGCACCTGCTACTGAGTGAGGGTGTGTGGGTGGGGGATACCAGCACTCCGCGCTCCGCCTGTGTCCCAGCATCCCCTGCTCCTGGGGTGCTCAGAGCACCTCGGGCTGGCAGCAGCCACAGGGTCCCGGGCGGCAGACCCGCCTCGGCCAGGGGCTCGGGGGCAGTGCGGGAGGGGGCCAGGCTTCCTGAGACGGCAGCGCCGCCCACCTGCATTGCAGCACTACTTCGACGGGGCCCTGAGCAACAACCTGCCCTTCTCGGATTCTCTGGACACCATCACCGTGTCGCCCTTTTCCGGGACCGTGGACATCTGCCCCCTGAACACCTCGGCCAACATCCACGAGCTGCAGGTCTTCAACGCCAACTTCCAGATCTCCACCACGAACTTATTCCTGGGGTTCTCCTGCCTTATGTGCCCCACCTTGGAGGTGGGTGTGGCTCTGGCGGCCGGCCTCGGAGGCGGCAGAGGCTTGGCCATGGTCAAGGGCTGCTTGTGTCAGACTCTGTGCCTGAGAAGGCTGCGCACAGACTCAGGGCGATTAGAACCGAGCCCTGGAACCCACAGCTGGAGGCTCACGTGGTGTCCTTGATAATCTTACCCTCCCTGAGCAGGTGTGAAGCTAGGACCGGCTCCAGGTTCAAGGCTGAGCTTGGGGTCTGAGCCTGGCCTGTGCCAGGGCACCGCAGGGCAGGCTCTGTGTGAAGGTGCTGTTGGCATCTCCGTTTCCCAGGGCAGGCCACCATGGCTCAGAGAGGTTAAGTGACTTCTTCAGAGTCACACAGCCTGGAAACTCCCGAGCCAGGTCTCAAATCCTGAGCTAGTAGCCCAGACCGAGTCCTTAGTTGCTGCCCTGGACAGCAGCGAGGTATAAGCACAGAAAAGATGGACAACACACCCACATTTTCTGCTTTTCTGAAAAAGAAGTAATTTAACAGCATGGTTTATCATCACGGCATACTCCCGCTCACCAAGCACGCCCTGGCCCCGCCCTCTTCCTTCACACCTCTTACGGTCCTGTGATGCTTCATAACTTGTGAAACAAGGCCATGTTCGGGCCTCTGACCCTCCCCCACAGCCCCGGGGTGGACACAGCATCGCAGCCCTGTTTACAGACAAGACAGCTGAGGGTCTCAGAAAGGTGTCCTGGCTGTCCTAGGTAACACAGTGAGGAAGGCGGAGCTCTTTCTTGGATGGGCAGGCACCTTTTCGCCACTAGTGGTACCCTGGCAGAGACAGGCGGGCGTGGGCCCCCCGGGCCCCTGGCTTCCTTTGTCATCCGAGGCTGGTCCTGGACATGCATATCAAACAGGCAAAGGGACCCATCACCTACTCACCTATTGGGAACCAGATAATGTCCCAGGCATCCTGGGCTGGGTGGGCATGGGGGTGGGGGATGGGGAGCAAACTTGTTTCTCCTGCAATCCTGTGGCCCTCCCTTCCTGGGCTGGGGGCCCTTGGGGTCCTTGAACCCTCTGAAGGGTCTCTTGGGGAGTATCAACCGGGCTAAGCTCACTTCCGGTTAAAGACAAGTCTCTGACTTGTGGTCAGCAGCTCGAGGGGCGGTCCAGGCCTCCCCCAACCCACCCTGGCCTGTGTGTTGGCAGGTAGTAGCTGACAAATGCCGACAAGGCTACCTGGACGCCCTGAGGTTCCTTGAGAGACGCGGTAGGTGGCAGCCCCCACAGTAGCTGGGGGTTTCATCCCCTGTGAGCACCGGGTGGATCCTGCTTTCTGGGCATTTGAGATTGTATGGACTTGGCTCACTCATTCTCTTCCTCAGCATCTGCTCTATGTTTGGCCTGAGCTGGATGCTGGGGACACAGCCTGGTTCAGGGGTCAGACCTAGACAGAGACATCTCCCCAGGGATACGCAGGGCTGTGGGAGCCCAGAGGAAGCACCTGACCCAGCCTGGGAGCTGGAGAGGGGGAGGGTGGAGTGGACAAGGAAGGCTTCCTGGAGGCAGTGGCTAGTTAGGAAGACTATGGAAAAGTTCTAGGCAGAGCAAGAGCAAAGGAGCAGAGGCTGGCACCTTCAGGGGACATCAGAGGACATAACTCAGTATGGCTGCAGAGAGAGAGAGAGAGAGAGAGAGACAGAGAGACAGAGAGAGAGAGAGAAATAAGAGAATGAGAGAATGAACGTGTGTTTATGTGTGCGTGCGCGCGTGCATACGCACGCATGGGGCAGCGGCTGGGCCAGAGAGGTCGGAGCTGGGGAGCTTGGATATCATCCCACAGGGCAATGCTCTTCAAAGTGCTAGAGCTGAGACATGAGCCCAGGTTGTCTGACCACAGAACCTGTGTCCCCCACGCCCCACCCCCCACCCTGTGGCCCGAAGCACAATCTGAGTTTGCGTTTTATGTACTTAATTAATTCTCAGAGCAGCCACACAGAGCGGGTCTTCATTTCCCCCTTTCCCAGTGAGGGAAACTGAGGCACAGAGCCATCCAGTCACATGGCTCACACACATGGTGGAGCCAGGATTTGAACCCCAGGCAGGGTCTTCAGGGTCTGGGCTCTGGTGAACTGTTAGAAAGTGCACAGGGCACAGAGCAGAGCCAGGCCCGGGGGGGACACAGGCAGGCGTCATTTGGGGACAAGCCATGGGGCCCTCAGAGTTGGGCTTGGGCACTGAGGGGTGTGGATGGTACAGACAGGGTGGAGGGCCGGTGGGGAGTCGTTGTCATCCCAAGGGTCTGGACATGCCGACCTGTGGTATCTCTCCCCTTTCCATTCCCAGGACTCACTAAGGAGCCGGTGCTGTGGACATTGGTACCTAAGCTCCCGGCCCCAGCCTGTGAGACCTGTGACGCCGGTCACGACCAAGGCCAGAAGGCAGGCCTGTCGCTCAACTGGGCAGTGCCCAACGTGACGGTCAAGGATGTGCCCAACTTCGAGGTGCTCTCGCTGGAGCTGGAGACGGGTACTGTCCCTCCCCCCTGCACCTGCTCTCGTGGCTCGTGCCCGGCACGCAGGGCTGGGGACCGAGGCCTGGCCCCCACCCCCCAGGGGGGCGATAGCTCTCAGAAGAGGACATGCCTCGTTTTTCTGAGCACCTGCTAAGTGCCAGGTGTGGCGCCAGGTGTGGTGCCAGGAGCTTTTACACGGTGCGTCATTTACTCCTCCCCCCGACCGTGAGCCTAAGCGTGTTTCTTACCTGTTTCCCTGATGAAAAAGCTGAAGGTCAGAGAGGAGAAGGGACTCGCCCAGGTCTCAAAGCCCGCAGGGGCAGGATTCAAACCCGAGTCTGCTTCTGAGGAAGCCAGGGCTTCGTCCCGTGTCCAGCAAAGGGCGGGCGGTGCTGAGGGACGTAGGAGAGGCACATCCAGAAGGTCTGGACACGATTCATCTTCTCGACAATACGCTGGTACCCAACTGTGTGCATCGTACAGATGACACATCCACAGCACAGAGAGGGGAAACCACTCACCCCAGGTCACGTGGCGAGCACCTGGCAGGACCAGAGAGATGAGCTGAGGGAGGTTGGGAGGGTCAGGCAGGTGGCCTGAAGAAGAGAGATGGGGCCCCTGGGGAGGGGTGGTTGCTGGGGCAACCCCTCCTTTTAGAGTTCATTGCTGCTCTGAGCTCTAGGGCCTGAGCTGCTCCTAGCTGGGAGGAAGGAGACAGGCTGGGGAGGCAGGAGGCTGGGAGGAGAGATGATGGCGATGAGGCCAGAGCAGGGACAGTGCGGTGGGGGAGGGAATGGGGGGCAGGAGCAGGGCGCCTCTTTGAGCACTGGAGACCTCACAGGGTGAGCAGAAATGGGGCTGAGCCCCTGGGGTCCAGGCCTGGGGCTCTGGCACGCCAGCGGCATCTCTGCAGCCACATGGGGGCACCAGAGAGCCGCCCCGATGATGGGGTGGGGTGAATGCTGCTGTCCCCAGCTGGGAAGGGAGTTGCCATCTGGCCTGGGCCCTTAGTCATCCCCGCCTGTCCGCTTGGGAGGCGGTCCTGCTGCTCCCACACGACAGAGGAGGCGGTCCAGGCTTGGGGAAGTGGGGGGACTCGTCTTGGGGTTCACAGCAGGTAGACGGGGCTCCGGGTCCATGAACGCTCCCGGAGGCACGGGCCAGGGTCGGGTTGGTGGTGTGTGCCTGGCTATGCCACCGTCTGGGCGGGCGGCGGGGGGTGTGGGGAGCACCTGGGCCTGGCCAGGATGCTTGTCCCTTCCTCTCTGGTTGGTTCAGGGGATAGAGGGCTCAGAAAATAGGCACTATGGCCCCAGTGGCTGCCGCTGCTGTGGTTAATCATTCTAGCGATGTGTTGCTGGGGGAACTATGATGTGGGCGCCTGTCTCATCTTGGGGGCCACACAGCAGACTTTCCAGAGGGGCGGGAGAGGTGGAAGGAGCTCGGGGAGCCTGGCAGGCCTTGGGTCCATCCTGGCCCTGCCACGTCTTGGCAATGGACTTCGGGCGAGTTACTTCTCCACTCTGAACTTCAGGTCCCTCTTCGGTGAAAGGGACACGCCCTGCCCGTTTCAAGGACAATAAAGAGAGAGCAGGAGTGAAGCGGGTGGGGGCTCGCTCAATGCTGTATTTTCCTCTGCGGGGGGGCCAGGCGGGGTACAGAGGAGCTCAGGCTGCCTGCCCCAGAGCTGATGTTGAGGGGGCTGGCTCGAGGGGCGGCCGGGCATTCTGTGGCTTCTCTTGTAGGACTGAAGAAAGCGTGCATGAGGGACCCCAGCCCCTGGGCCTGCTTCTGCCGGTCGAGCCTCGGGAGGGCGCTGTCATACCTGACGCTGCCCTGCACGCTGCCCGTTCAGTACACCTACTTCCAGACCCGACGGTGAGGCCGGGCCCCGAGTCCTGGGACCCCCGGCTCGCTGCTGCCGGGGGTGGTGGCGGAGACCAGAGCCCGTGGCAGGAAGCGAGGCCAGCTGGGCTCCCCACGCTGCCTGGTGTTGGCCGAAGGACTCAGAGGGGTCTCGGTGGTCTCCTCTGGGAAAGAGGACTGATGGGGAGGCAGTGAAAATACTCGGTATTTTCTGTAACCTACATGTGGGTCGCAATAATACAGGTAGAAGGGCCAGAATAAAGGAGGTGATAGTCCTGCTCATCCCATTACACTCTGCGGTCTGTCTGCCTAGTGTAAGGTTTAGAAGGTCATCCGAGGACAGCGCTGTGCAGAGGGAGTGAGGCCCTGCAGTGTCTGGTGAGTCTGAGGAGCTGTCCAGCCAGGTGCTTCCTCGGTCATGGTTACATAACCCAGCGCTCTGCAGGCACTGTAGGGCCCACGTGGGTGGCACAGGTAGGTTTGAGCCAGGAAGCGCTGTGATGGGCTGCGTGTGTCAGTAAGGTTGCCGGCTGCTACGGGGAGAGGGGGCAGAGGTGGGGGGTGGGCGGGGGAGGAGCTGGTCTGGGGAGGAGAGAGAGAGAGCAGGACAGAGGTGCAGACGAGGTGACTGTTCTCATTTGGCAGGTGAGGAAACTGAGGCCCACGAGGTTTTCTGACCTGCCCAGGTCACACGGCTGATGAGCAGGGGAGCTGGGCTGCACCACCAGCCAGCCAGCCAGCCGACCCCAAAGCCCTCCCCTTTCCTCCCCTGCGCCTCCCACTTGTGTCCCGTGGAGTCGACCCTAAGGGCCTGGCCGCCTCCACCAATCAGAGTCCGTCACGGTGGTTCCCTAACCCCCACTCCCCCCCGCAAGTGCCCCATGGGTCTGACCCGCTCTGCAGTGGAGCCCACGCCTCTGGGTGCTGCTGCTTACTCCCACCCCCTTCCTTTGGCCCTGGTGCTTCGGGCGCAGGGACTGTGGGGAGGGGGTGCTGGCTGGGCCCGCGCCCGGGTGCAGCCGGCTGGAGCTGTGGGCCTTCCTCCAGGTTGGTAGGGTGGCTGCCGGACATGCCGGCCGACTTGTGGTGGATGCAGGGGATGCTGCGGAGCTTGGCCCTCGGGGTCTACTCCAAGACGAAGGACCAACTCCTGGAGCTGGTTAGGTGAGGGTGGGCAGACGGGCCTGGGGCGCGGGTGTTGCTGCGCTGGGTGGGGGAGGTGCCGGCTGATTCCCTGGACCCTGGGCAGGCCATCCTCCCCCACCGCATCCCTCTGTCCATCTGCCCGTGTGGCCCCAGCACGTGTGTTTGGTCCCCGCTGTGGGCCAGCCCCTGTGCTGGGCCCGGATGTGAGTACTGACCTGTCACATCGGTTCGTCTGCAGGGCCCCGATGCGGGCAGTCATCATTCTCCCCCGACGGAGACAGCCTGAGCTCACGGAGCACAAGTGACCTCCCCGCTCTGCCAGATCCCTGCCAGTCTTTCCGTCACCCTTCCAGAGGTCCCCGCGTGCCCTGTGTGGGGTCTGGGTTGAGCCCACCGGCCTCTCCCCACCCTGTCCTCTGTGCTGGCTGAGACACAGCCCTCCCAGGGCTACACAGCAGCCACTGCTTGCCAAGGACTGCCAGGTGCAGCGCCCCCAGGGAGGGGCCATCCCTGGGGCGTCCTGGCACTCCAGCTCGGCCAGGATAAGGGCTTCAGGTCCGGAGCTGGGAGAAGCGTGCCCTGGGCTCGCTGTGTGCTAGGCCGCCCCATGTGATGTCATCCTGCCCTTCGCCCAGCCACAGGCTCTGACTGGCTTCTGCTTCTTCTGCAGCCTGCCCGTCACCAGCCCCCTCTGGCCTGAGGCAGCTCCCCCTGCGGACCTGGCCAAGAAGCCCAGACCTGCCCCGCCCATCAGGCCTAAGGGGCACCAAGCCGTGCCAGCCCAGTGACTGGCCTCTCCTGACCCTTCTTGGCCTTTGCCCTTTGTGCCCACATCTGCCCCTTGCGTGAGACCTGACTTTGACTTGCCTTCCGGACCCCAGGCCTGTCCAGGGTGGCTCCAGTTGCTGGAGGAGGCCCCACCAGCCCCTCTGGAGCATCTCCTCCTAGGAGCCAGTTCCCTGGGGTTCAGGTACATTTTGGGGAGAAGCCCAACCTATAAGCATGTTCTAGGTCACACTGCGCTTGTCTCATCAGAGGAAGCAAGGAAGATGGGAGCTGAGACACACATTCTGGTTCTGGAATTTCCGTCTGGGGGACTTGGGGGTAGCATCGGCTGAGAAGAGGGGTTCGGACGCTGTTTACAGAGTGCTTCGCGGAAGAAGGAGAATGTGCTCACGTCAGACCGGGGAGCAAATGGAAATGACGGGGTGGTGCCTCCACTCAGATGCTTTCTCTGACTTTCTCGGTCCTGCACCAGCCCTCGGGGGTGACCCCCTCCGTCTGCCTCACTCCAGCAACCTTGATCTCCGGCTTCGTTCTGGGTCCATCCGGCGGGAGCCCTGGGCAGGAGGGGGGAGGGCGAGGGAGAGAGAGATTAAAGGGATTATTACAATCTTTTCGGCATCTCAGCTGCACGTGCTTCTGCCGGCGTGCCCCAAGGCCCCTGGCTGCCACCACCACAGCCCCCTGACAGGTGTGCTAGTCATGGGCCCACCTCCCTTTCTCTCAGCGTCCCCATCCAGGACCTTCCTTATGGCACAGGAGAATTGGTGGCTTAGCAGTGCTTCCGCCCCTCCCTAGGCCCCTCCCTCTCTTAGGCAGAGGACGCTGCCACACGACTCCCTCTGGTCCTTCCTGAGAGTCGCTGCTCTTCCTGTCCTCGGAGCAGAAGCCACACCCGTCCCTGGCCAGGCCCTTAGGGTACAGTGAGGTGGCCCAACTGACAAAGCAGACAGCCCAGGAACCGCCCCAGGAACTCTGATCTGTCAGAACTCCCTGATATATCCTTCCGACACAGGGTGTTACTGAGCAGAGTGGGCATCCTGGGCTCTGCATTCAGGCCGAGCTGGATCTGAGTCCCATCTCTGCAACTCGGCATTAATCCCCTCACCCCTCAGAGCCTCAGTGTCCCCCTGGAGACAACACGCACCTCGTGGAATGCATCCTTGAGGGAATGAGCCACTCCTTGCAGGCCACACCCTGCGGTGGGGATGACTGCTTGGGAAAGGAATGGAACGTGTCAGCTGCACTTTGCCTCCGTGTAGGGCACCAGCCCAGGAGGATCGCTGGGCCTCCATCGAGCCCCCTACTGCCCCCAGGCTAAGAGATAGTCTAGATAAAACTCAGGGGAGCTGTGATGTTCGGGCCCTCCCTGGACTCTGCACTGTGGCCTCAAGTCATAGGTCCACCACCCTCTATCTCTCAGTGTCCCAGTTCAGGACCTCTCTGGACCCTGGAGCTGGGGCACAGCTGTGACTCCCATTCTTAAGCTACCTTCCTGTGCTGGCTGCCAGCCCCCAGCTACAGAGTGCTTCGCGGAAGACCGAGATTGATTTCTGAGTGCCGATAATCTGTGGAGTGTCCTGATGCCCGAGGCAAATCCCTGCCCTGAGGAGGTCTCCACTGCTGTTTCTGTGGAGATAATAGGGACTCTAACCCTCACAAGCACACATCACTTTAAAATTTGCAAAGCCCATCACCATCTCACTGAATTCTCACAGCAACCCCGGGAAGCAGGCATTCTTCTTCTCAATGTATGGGTGAGGGAACTGAGGTGCAGGGGGTTTGTGCTCGTTGGTGAGTGGTAGAGCTGGGAACACCCAAGGTGGTGCTCCAGGTGACAGAAAGATCGCTAGACCATCACATCTGCACCGTGCACCTGCTCTGTGATGCTGGGTAAGTTCTTGCTTCAATCGATTCCTTATTTCCTTGTCTTTAAAACAAGGGGGTTTGGACTAGCTGGTTTCTAAGGGGCCTCCAGCTCTGCTCTGAGCCCGTAACGTGGACAATTAACAGCACGTGGTCAGAGAGAGGAGAGGTGATTGCAGGAGAAGATAGCCCCCAGGGGAATGGGTTTCTGAGCTGGGAGGATTAGAATTTGGGTCAGCGGAAAGTCATTCCAGGAGCGGGGACCACAGGTACAAGGGCAGGTTAAAATGGCCTGTGGTAAGTTAAACTGACAAGAGATCGGAGGCTCAGAGGGGTGAAGTGTCTTATCCTAGGTCCCACAGCCAAGTTGGTGGTGGAGGGAGCACTCAAGCCCAGGTCAAGCTGTGGTCCCATCCTGTCCACACACTAGGATGCTGGGGAGAAGCATGGATGCCCAGGGATTCTGCAGAGATTCTGATGGATCTTAATTTAGACCTGTCTGGGTGGGAGTGTGGTTGGAGCCTGTAGTTTCTGGGCACTGGCGTACTCAGGGGCCACCCTGTGGAAGTGACCACCCACCTGATCCAGCACCCTGTGCCTCAGACTTGCTTAATATTATCTGTGGCAAGCAGGCTAGTATGTGCCAATTTGTGGCTGGGGTCACATGATGCTAGTGGTGTGACCTGCGCCGCAGCACTAAATCCTGGTGACACAGGGCATCCCCATGCAGATACCTCAACCCTTCTGAGCTTTGCATCCCACCCATAAATCTGATTGTGTACCCTGACCACACGTGTGGTGATGTTAAGGCATAATCATCACTCTTTAGCTGTGTCAATGCACTGGGAATGTGTTTTCAAAACATTTTTATCTTTTAGAGATCCTACCAAAATGTTTATGAATGGACATCATCCATGAGATGTGCTTCAAAATAATCCGGGTGGAGAGAAGTGGGTGATAGTGAAACGTGAATTGATAACAGTTGACACTGGGTGATGAGTACATAGAAGATCATTATGCTAGTCTCTAATTTTACCTATGTTTGACATTTCCATAATAAACGAGTACTTAAACTTAAAATTTTGATCATACATACAAATAGGAAACTATGCATCGAGACAGAACACAAAACAAAGCAAACACAGGACCACCAGAAGTTGTGGTTACTGAGTCACAGATGGAAAGGATAATGGAATCTTGTGAGCTGTGTGCGTTCAGCACCGCGGACAGCGACCTGCCGCCGCTTCCCTGTGACGTCCGCAGCCCTAGCTAGGGATGTCAGCGGGCAGAGAACTTCCGGATGCATCTTATTTAGGAAGAGTCTCTTCCGGACAGAAGGTTATCCACCCCATACACAGCCCCAGAGATGGGGCGTTCACTACCCACAGGAGGCAGATCATGCCTTGGTGGACAGTTTTGGCTCATAAGAAGCTTCTGTTTCATGCCCTCTAAGAAGACCTTTGTCAAAAATCAATCGGTCATATATTTGTGTCTATTTATGACCTCTCTCTCCTGTTCCATTTATTTTTATGTCTATGCTTAGGCCAATCCCACACCGTCCTGATCTACAGCATTAAGCCAAATAGCTTTACGATAAGTCCTGAGCTCAGGTAATGTGAGCCTTCCAGCTTTGCTATTCTTTTTCAAAACTGTTTGGACTATTCTAACTAAGTTCCTTGCTTTTCCATATTGATTCTAGAACTGGCTTGTTAATTTTTTTTTCAAAAGAGCCCGTTGTAGATTTGCTTAGGGTTGCATGGACTCTATAGATGAATTTGGGGAGAACGGGGATCTTAAGAATGTTGAGTCTTATAATTCATGAACAGGGTGTATATCTCTATTTCTTTAAATTTTCTTTACTTTTTCTCATCAATGTTTCATAGCTTTTCTTATGTGAATCCTGCACCCACTTTCTTAGATTTATTCCTAAGCACTTAATGTATTTTTGATGCTATTGCAAATGGTGCTTTCAATTTTTAATTTCTAATTGTTTGTTGCTAGTATATAGAAATAGAATTGATTTTTTTTTTGTTTTTTTTTTTTGGCCTTGTTTCCTGTGATCTTGCTAAACTCACTTATTAATTCTAGTAGCTATTTTGGTAGAGACCTCAGGAATTCCTATATTAGTAGAGGTTTTACTTTAGCTTTTTATTCTGAAAAATTTAAACCTATAGCAGAGGTACAAGAAGTCATACAACTGTGGTAAGCACTCTCCCCCAATACGCACT
Organism: Macroglossus sobrinus; assembly: GCA_004027375.1. Taxonomy (NCBI): domain Eukaryota; kingdom Metazoa; phylum Chordata; class Mammalia; order Chiroptera; family Pteropodidae; genus Macroglossus; species Macroglossus sobrinus. Next base: position 24,201 of record PVKZ01005673.1, read on the forward strand.
CGCCCCCACTCCTCCCCCCACCACAAAAAGATGTCCCCATCCTATCCCTCAGAACCTGCGACTATGTTATGTTACATGTCAAAGGGAATGAAGGTGAGGCTGCAGGAATTAAAGTTGCTAATCAGCCAACCTGAAAATAGGGAGATGATTCCAGGTTATTGGGTGGGCCCAATATAATTACAGAGGTCTTTAAAAGTGGAAGAGGGATGCAGACGAGTTGGTGTCAGGGTGATGGAAGGTGAGAAAGCTTAGACAAGCCATTGCTGGCTACGAAGATGGAGAAAGGGACCACAACAAAGGAATGTGGGCATCCTTTCAAGGCTGAAAAAGGCAGGGACATGGATTCATCCCTGGAGCCTCCAGAAAGGAAGGTGGCTTTGCTGACACTTGAACTTAGCCTTATGACACTCACATTAAACTTCTGACCATCAGAACGTAATAGGTAAGGTAATACATTCACGTTATTTTAAGCCACGGAGTTTGTGGTAATCTGTTACCGTAGCAACAGAAAACTAATACAACAATGAACATGGGCCGTCACTTACAGTCACTTATTCTTAAACTAACAGCTCATTCCCCATCCGGGTACCCAGAAAGGTCCCTGCTGCCAGGCCCCATCAGGCCCCCAACACAGGGCCCCTTGAAAGCATCCCCCCAGAGCCCCAAGTACATAGCTTTCCAAGTGAGCTCCCGGCCCATGCCTCCCCCTCTTCCAGGTCCTTCTCCCCAAAAATTTCCTTGCTGTAAAATGGAGGTAGCAACACAGAACCCAAATCCCAGAGGACCCCTGAAAGCAAGTTCCTGCCTTCCCCCGTAGTGAGAACCCTCATCGGAAGCATCAGCACGTTCACTCATCTGCTCAATTCCTCCAGCCCTCGGCTAGTGGCCTCTGCGCCATCACGCAATTTTTCTTCATCATGTCTAGAGAGCTTGGAAGGTCCTGTTTGTTTTTGTAAAGACGTCCACGAGCCTCTCGAGTCAGGGTTGATTGCTCTTTCCTCTCTGTGTTTGCACGCACGTACGTCCTCTCAGCCATGGGTGTGTTTCTCTAGAGCAAAACAGAGAGACAGCACGTAGGTCCTGCCCACCTGCGCTGCTCTGCCCTGGATTCTTGCTGGTGTGGTCATCTCTGCCCATCCTTCCCGCTACAGCACCTGAGGGTAGAGACTGTCATTCCCTTTTCACAGCTGGGGACGCTGAGCGTCAGAGAGTTAGACTGGGACTTTTATCGTTTTCATCTCCGAGTTCACCTGGCCCCGGGCATGTAGTAGGTGCTTAATATATATTTGTTGAGTGAGTGTTTGGATGAGGGGTTGCACTAAAACTCTCTCTAGAATTCTGTTGTTCTCAAAATTGCAGTCTGCATAAGAAGTGCCTTATTAAATACAGATTTGGGGAGCTATCAGGAGAGAGTCTTTTTTTTTTTTTTAAGGTGTGGGGGTTGGCCTTGGAACCTGCATTTGACACCCTCCCCCCTTCTGCCCTCAGGAGATCACGAAGCTTGTTTTTCATAGCAAGCATCACTACCTGAAATTATCTTGGTTATTCACAAATGTAAGCTCCCAGAGGGCCAGGCTTCTGCCTGACGTATTTCGGGAACCCGGACCAGTGCCTGGTGCAGATCAGATGCTCCCTAAGTATGTGTTGAATGAATGAGTGACTCTCTGAGGTCACTGCTAGCTGGAGCATTTCATGGGCCTGTGCTGGGCACTTGGTGAATGACGGAATCAGCGGGTTGGGGACTGAACGCGCGGTGGGAGGACGCGGGCTGCAGGCTGGGGAGGAGGGGCGCGGGCAGGGGTCTCCCGCAGGGGGCGGGGCGGGGCGCAGGGCCGGCGCGGGGCGGGCGGGGCCATGACGTCATGCGGGCGAGGCGGCGCCGTGACGTCACGCCTGCGGAGCGCCGCGCCGCGCCGCGCCGGGGCTGGGCGGCGGGGCGGCGGGCGTGGGCGCGGCGCGGCGCGGGGCGGGCGCGGGCGGCAGCGGGTGCGCCGGCGGCATGGCGGAGAGCGAGGCCGAGACCCCCAGCACCCCGGGCGAGTTCGAGAGCAAGTACTTCGAGTTCCACGGCGTGCGGCTGCCGCCCTTCTGCCGCGGGAAGATGGAGGAGATTGCCAACTTCCCGGTGCGGCCCAGCGACGTGTGGATCGTCACCTACCCCAAGTCGGGTGAGCCGGGCGCGGACCCCTCCCCGCGGGCTCTGCGGTGCGCGCTGCCCGTCCGGACGCTGCGCCCGCGCGGGGGGCTCCCACCGCCCAGCGCCCACCGCCCAGCGCCCACCCGGTGCCCGGAGCCCCGCCGGGCGGGATGGGGGCTGGGGCACCCGCATTGGGGGAATCCAAGGCCGGAGACCTTCGCAGGGGGGCCGCGGTGTCCATGGCTGGAGGCTGGACAGCGCACCGTGGTGATGGAGCCTGTTTGGCAGGAGCTGCCAGGTGGCCCAGGCCACCACCCCTCCCAGCTTCCCCTCCCCATTACCCAGCTGGCTGTGTGACCTTGGATGGTCACTTCACCTCTCTGTTCCTGGACCCGGTTCAGCCTTCGATGCATGCAAAGTCCTGCTGACCATCTGGGAAAGGGACTGAAACGGTGGCAGGGCTGTGCGCGCTTGACCGTCCTTTCCTGCGTGGGCACCGGCGCGGGCGGGGGGATGGGGCCAGCCATGCCCGGAGTGCGTGCCCGCGCTTCCCTTGCTTCAGGAAGGGCCGCCTCCAGCACCTGGGTATCCGGCAGGATCCCAGGACACGCTCACATCTATCTTCCAGCATTAGCTGACATCATTTTCCGGACAACCATGTAAGGTAGAAATGGTCACCTACGCTTACAGTTCAGGCATTGAGGCTCAGAGAGAGGAAGTGGCTTGCCCAAGGTCACACAGCTGATCAGTGGCAGAGCTGGGATTTAAAGCCAGGCCCCGTCTGTGTCCAGGACCTGATGTAAGGGATTAGCTGTGGTGCCTCCTGGGAGGTCTGTAGGGAGAGATGCAAATCTCCTGTTAGTGCCTGTGGCTTTCCCTGCTTGTCTCCGTATGAGAGGGAGGGGGAGAGGGAGAGGCGTCTGGCCCCATTCCGTAAGCTGCATCTGTAGCCTGGTGTAGAAGGTGGCGGCCTGGAGGTCGTGTCAGACAGGCTGGGAGGAGGTGGCCGGAAGAGCTGTAGCTGCGCAGGGTCCCAGACCCCCTCCCCCCAGGGCTGAGCCCGCCCCCTCCGAGGGAGATAGGGGAAGAGGCTGTCAGCGGAGGGATGGGGAGCTGTGTGGGCGGGGAGAGCTCGGAGAGGAGGTACTGCTGGCCTTTGGGAGGAGAGAGGAAGGAGGTGTGCCAGGCCACCTGTGTGACCGGGCACATTCCTTCCACCGCAGCCCACAGCCCCTCTTACCCCAGCCTCCTGGGGGGGGGGGGGGTTCAGAACTTTTCAGATTTTAGAGCCACAGATGGGACATGTTACAAAACCCCCAGCTGGGTGTTGGGCTGTGCTTTGAGCCGCCACCCTAAGTGGGGTCCGTAAAGACTGAGAATATAGCCTCATGTCCGTTTGGGACAGTTTGGGGTTTGCCTCCAAATGAATTGTGCGGAGCTTGCTTTCGGGGGTCCTCTGGGATTTGGGTTCTGTGTTGCTACCTCCATTTTACGGCAAGGAAATGGAGGGGGAGAAGGATCTGGAAGAGGGGGAGGCATGGGCCGGGACCTCACTTGGAAAGCTATGTACTTGGGGCTCCTGGGGGATGCTTTCAAGGGGCGCTGTGTTGGGGGCCTGGTGGGGCCTGGCAGTGAGGACCTTTCTGGGTACCCGGATGGGGAATGAGCTGTTCGTTTAAGAATAAACTGTGAGTTTGGTTACCTAGTTTTCCAGGTCACCCAAACCCGTATCTTGTTTGTAACTTGAATCTTTCAAAGCAGACGGGAGCATAGCACAGACTATTTTTTTATAAGGAGCGCAACCGCATTGCTCTTTCCCTTGGTGATGGAAACTCCAGCGGTCGCCTCGAGACCTGATGTGTGGTCCCTTCACACAGAGCCCTAGGGAGCCTCCTTTTCAAAACTAAAAACAAAAAAAATTCCCACAGCTCTCACGGCCTTTCCAGGCTCTTCCTGTTTCTCCGTCTGCCCCCCCCCCACCTGTTACCTTGTACACCTGAGTGCCGGGGCCGTCCGAGGTGTGACCTGTTGGCGCTGTCTGTGTGTGAGCCAGGAGCACACAGCAATCATGACAGCGCATTCTCCCCGAAGTCCTGTGAGGTAGGACAGAGCTGGTCTCCCCTTTCCCAGGCGAGGAAGCAGAGCCATCTGGGAGGGTAGGTGACATGCCACAAGCTACTGCATTTCGGCTGCAACGAGGCTGGGTTGGGGTGACGAGAGCCTGGGATGAGGGAGGAGCAGGGTCCTGAATTTTGTGGGGGTCGGTGTGTTCTGTTCATTCTTTGCTTGCTTCGTGGTTCTTGACCTTGTCCCGGGCTGTCCTTCTCATCCATCCCATGATGAGATGGTGACAGGGTAAGGAGGAAGTTTTCTCAGGAAAGACGTCCACACTGGCTGTATACCAGTGCTTCTGAAGGCTGTCACTCTTCCTGCCCCACTGCTGGTAAAGTTCATTACAAGGCATGATCAAGGGGACTGAAGAATTGGTCCCCCCAATAATCTGCCCTAAAGGTTTCCTCTCAACCAGAGAAAAGGTGACCCGGAAGTCATCTCCAGTGGCGGCTGGTAGAGCGGGAAGCGCCGGTTCGGGGTCCGGATCCGGGTTCTCGCAAGCGGCTGCCCTTGGGGCCTCTGTTCCCCACTGTGAAATCCACGGCGTAAACCACACAGCCACTGAGGTGGCTCTCGACACCCTTTTAGGGGTTGTTACTTTGAACACAGTTTAATCGCAGTTTGGGATGGGGGCTGGAATGCTTTAAGGACGGTTAATCAGCCACTTACCATGTCCCATGTACCCAGAGCCCTGCCATGGTAATCCACGAGGAACCCTTGTGCCTCTCTTCAGAGGCCCAGAGAAGGCAGGAATTTGCTCAGAGTCACACAGCGGCTGAGAGAGTCGGGTTTCGGGGTCCATGGCCAGCCTCTCCCCTCTCTTTCAGGTGCCTTTGGAATGTCACAAGGGCAGCCAGACTCAGGCCCCAAGGAAGGGGGAGGTCACACCTCCTTTCCGTGCGCTTTATAACACTGGACGTCTCAAGCCACTTAGGGATTTGAAGGTTTTTGTCCCTGCTCTGAACCCTGTGCAGGTGAACTTGAAGTTGCCTGCTGCACATTGCCATTCTCCTTTCTCCCCTTCTTCTCTCCTGCCACCCTCCCCTCCTCCACCAGGAATGGGTCTCCAAGAGGCACCAGTGCTTAGAGGTTAAGAGTCTGGCTTTGGAGCTGGACGTCTTGGGTTTGCGTGCAGCTTAGCCTCTTGCCACCTGGGTGATCCTAGAAAAATGACAGAACCGCTGTGAGCTGTGGTTTCTGCAGGGGTAGGTGACACCACCTCCCTGCCTTGATGGGTGACTCAGGATGAGTGAAGTGATGAGTGAGGGATCCTTCACATTTTTTCTTTATCTTTGATTTTCAGCACTTAATATGAAATCTCTAGGTACTTTTTTTTTTTTTTTTTTATTTTGTAGGTTAAGGATACTTATCTTGCTTGGGGTTTTCTGAAATTCTTGGATCTGTGGTTTGATGCCTTTTTCCATGATTTTGGAAAAGCTAACAGCTATTATCTTCAAATATTTCTTCCCTCCTGTTCTCTCTTCTTTTGAGATTCCAATGATATGTGTTAGGTTGTTTGATATTATCCTATTGCTCTTGAGTGTTCAATTTTTTATTCTATTTTCTTTTTGTGTTTCAGCTTGAGTGATTTCTATTGACAAATCTTCAGGTTAACTGATTCTTTTTTCCACTCTGTCAGGTCTGAGGGCAGAGATGTGTGAGCCCATTAGAAGCATTAGTATGCTTTTATTTTTCCCTTAGCATTTTCGCTTCTAGTTTCCATGTCCCTGCTGAACTATCCCATCTGTTTATGCATGTTGTCCACCTTTTCCATGAAATCTTTTGACATGTTAATCAGATTCATTTTAAATTCTGAGTCTGAATCTATCCTTTTGTTTTTTTGACAATGAGTAATTGTTTTTTTCCTTTTTAAACGAGTTATACTTTTTGATGGAAACCTGGACATGGTGCGCTAACATTAGAGATTGAAGTCAGTTGTATTTAGGCTTGGAAACGGGCCTGTCTTTTATCGCCAGGCCTTTAGTGTGGGAGGTGAGTCAGTCTGGTAGGAATTGCATTGCATTTGGGTTCTGTTGTTGCTCTGTTGTCCCTTGAGCGGCCATTGGTTTTAACTCTTGTAGTTTCAACTTGTGCTTAGCATGGGGGCTGAGTTTCCAGAGGGTCTTCCTTCAGAGTTTCTGCCCCACCTCCAGCTTTTGGGTTGAACCTAAGAGAGTTTTCTTCCCAAACCCTGTCACTCCCCTGGGGTACACTGCCATTGCTTGTTGCTCTGACTTATTGGCTTGGAGGGGGGTGGCTTTTGACAGGCATGTCTGTCATCTGGTCCAGCTGCAGCCTTAGGCAGGTTCCACACTCCTGAGTGATGGGACTTTCTCACTGATTCCGCTGCCCCTGAGTGAAGCCAGCTCTGCCTGGACGGCGGGTCCTACGCAGGAAAGAGTTTCCTGCCCCTTTCCCAGTGTTTGGGGGTCTCTGACAGCCCTGGGATGGTTTCCTCCCCGCCCTTCTCCAGCCATGTCAGGTCTTCACTGGTGCCCAGGGGTTGGGGTAGAGCGTTTTCCCCGTAGAGACGGGTCCCACCTGGTCTCTTTCCTGTTCCTGTGGCCGTGGCACGGAGGAACACTCTTCAGCCTGCCACCTGGCACTCTCTCTTGCTGGCGCCCGTGTTGGTCTGCAGAGGAGAGTCTGGAGCCACCTCTCTTCCGTGTCTGGCTCTGCAAGCCTACAGTCGTCTTTGCAGCTTGTGACAATTCTCCCTGAGTCCTTTCTCGCTCGCGTGGCGCCTGGCTCCCCCGCCCGGGCCCATCCTCCCGGGGACCGGAGCCGCTTGCTGCCTTTCAGCGCCAGCCCTGACGGGCTCAGTTGGGTGAGCATCTATCTCGTGGTTCGTCCGGCCTTTCCTTGGTGGTGTGCGAGCCACACTCCTCCTGGCTCCCTGTCCCCCGGCGGAAGTGGTGCTGCTTCCCTAGCCGGCCTGACAGTCACGTGTGTCAGTGGGCGTGTCCGCAGGGTCTGGAGTGTTAGCGGGGGGTGCAGTCCCAGCCTGGGCTTGTGGAGCACATTCGGGTGAGTGAACGGCCCGTTGGGGGGGGGACCTCCTTATACCATGCTTGGCAGACTTATCGGAGTTTTCTGGAAGGTCAGCCAGTCTTTTCCTGCGGGGCTGGAGAGCCAGAGGCTCCAGCTTGGGCTTCGTGTGTGCCCGTGGCACATGGGTGGCTGTCACGAGACTCGGCTCAGCCTGGAATGAGCTGGAGTCTCCTGGGATCCCCACCCCCACTCGTGGCAGAGCAGTGGCCTGGGTGACAGCGAAGACCGCCCAAGGCTGCCCTTGTCCTTCCCCAGCCGGAGCAGACCGGGGGGTGAGAGCGCGTCCCGTCTCTGTGCCCTGTCACCCTCGCAGCCTCGCTGCGGGAGAGGCCCTCTGCCAGGCAGGGAGCGGAGGCCTGCGAAGAGGGTGGCCCAGGAGCTGGGGGTAGTGCTCAGGTGAGCCTGACTGCGCAGGCAGCATCTCCCCAGCATGTGTGTGTCCGCGTCTCTGTCCCAGGAACCCATGAGCTCAAGCCCTGGAGAAGGCACCCTGAGGAGACAGGCCCAGCGGCGTGCTGACTGTGCCAGGCTCCCCAGAGCTGCTGGGAGCTGGGCCCCAGACTCTCGGGGCCTCAGCAGATGGGAACTGTGGCCAGCCGGGCTGTCTGAGGATGGGCAGCCCCCTCACCCGTGCGGGGCCGGGCACACAGGGCACTCAACAGCATCTCAGCAGGGGGAGGGAGTCCTGCTCAGTGACGAGTCCGCTTCCCTTCTGTGTCCAGCGGGGCCCAGAGCTGGGAGTCCAGGTGTCGCTCAGGCCCAGCTCGTGTCCCAGGGCCCAGGCTTGGAGACTGAGCTCCAACGCTGTGGGCGGGGACAGGACCCAGCCACTTACTTCCTCCCTCGTCTCAGCCCTGCTCTGTCCCGGGCTGTGCTGGGAGTAGGGTGAGAGCTTCAGCCTGGAAGCAGAGCCCGTGGCTCGTGGCCTTGGCTTTGCTGCTTGCTGTTTTGATAGCCTTGGGGTTGTACGTGTGAGGTGTACGTATATGTGTGGTTTGTGTGTGGCATGTGTGTATGTGTGTGTGGTGTGTGAAGTATGTGTGCTGTGTGCATGTAGCATGTACATGTGGTGTGTGTGTATGGCATGTGTGTATGTATATGTATGGTGTGTTTCATACATATGTGTGATTTATGTGTGTGGCGTGTGTATGCATGTGGTCTGTGTGGCATGCATGTATATGTATATGTGGCATGTGTGTGTGCTGCGTGTATAGGTGTGTGTTTGGCATGTGTATATATGGCGTGTGTGTGTGGGTGTGTATGGTTTGTGTGTGTGGCATGTGTGTTTGTGTGGGGCGTGTGTATGTGTGATTTGTGTGTGTAGTATGTATGTGTACAGGTGGTATGTATGGTATATGTATGTGTGGTGTGTGTATGTGTGTGGCATGTGTGGTTTGTGTGTGGCATGTGTTTATGTGTGTGATTTGTGTGTGTGGTCTGTGTGGCACGTGTATATATGGCATGCATACATGTATGGGGTGTGTGTATGTGTGTGGTTTGTGTGTGGGCATGTGTGTATGTGGTGTGTGTGTGGTTTGTATGTGTGGCATGTGTATGTGTGGTGTGTGTATGTGTGTGGCATGTGTGGTTTGTGTGTGGCATGTGTGTATGTGTGGCGTGTGTGTGTGGTTTGTGTGTGTGGCATGTGTATATGTGGCATATGTGTGTACGTGTGATGTGTGTGTTAAAGCACCCTGGTTCTAGAGTCAGTTTTGGGTCCAGGGTCTGTGGCCCGCTGGTGTCTGTGGCCTTGGACGGTAAACCTGAGCTGCCTCTGTGTGTCAGACGTGATAGATGACAGTTGCCCCCTGGGGCTTGTGAGGCTCAAACGGAACGGCTACGTGCGTCCCTTGGACAGTGCCTGGACTCGGAGCACGGTCTTGGGCTGTCGTTGGGGTGACCCGTCTTGGTCTTCGCGCCCTGGTCCCCCATCCGAACTGCACCTGTGCTCTGAGCTCGGCGTCCTCATCGCATCGTGGAGGCCGTCCTGAGAGACGATCGTGAGACAGTCTGCAGAGAGATCTCCACAGCGTCTGTGAAACCTGGGAGAGCGGCGAGGTGCCTGGCGAGAGGCAGATCCCCTGAGGGGGGTGGCCTGGAGGCCTTCTCGGTGTCTGGAGAGCCCGTCCCACGCGGTGGGGGGCTGCAGGAACCCCAGGCCCTGGGTCTGGGCCCACTGTGTCCCGTGCAGCGTCAGGCGCTCAGCTGTTGCTGTTTCCGAGGGGCCTGGACAGGTCCGGGCTGTGCCGCGTTGATGTCCTGTGGTGCTGGAATGCCCGTGGGGCACCTGGGATCGAGGGGGCAGAGCAAACACGGGCTCCTGTCTGCTTCCTCTCGAAGCCTCATGCACGCCAGCCAGGAAGTAGAGAGCCTTGTACCCCTCAGAGGAGAGGCAGTGACCGGGGTTAGAGGTGCCGGCCGAGTTCTGGACACTCAGACACGGCTAAGCGTTAGCTGGCTTAGCAGGCGAAGAACCTGAGTGCCAGCAGGGAGAGGGCACCTGGCACCTCAGGGTGGCAGCTGTGACTGGAGGCTGTTGCGGAGACAGGTTTCTTTAGGGAAATGGAGCCAGAGAGGCCGTGGTCTGGGGGATGTCGGGCACAGCTGTAGGCTGGGATGCTTCGCCATGTTGGAAATGGGGATCCCATGAAAAACTACATCCTTGAAAAGGAGGTTCTCGGCCTGCTCCCCTACTTGGCTCCCGGGATGCCACCCAGAGAGTGGAGACATCTTCTCTGGACAAATAGACCCCAAAGAAAAGACCTGTCGATATTTGCCTGTGGGCAGCTCCCATCTCAGCCCTGAGAGCAGCAGGGCTGGGCTTTCCCAGACACTCGGAGCCCTGCGGCCAGCGAGCCTTGTCCGCCCACCCACGGCTGTGTCCGGTCGTCCCTTCTTACCTGTGGATGGACTCAGGATCGCCAGCCAGTAAAGTTGCCGAGACCTGCAGAAACAAAACAAGAAGCAGAGAAGGCTCGGAGGGATCAAGGACACTGGGCAGGGGGACCCGAAACGCCCCCAGCAGCCCTGCCTCGCCATAACGTCCTGGGAGAGTGAGGATAGGTGGGGAGTGAAGACAGCCTTTGCTGGAGGCCGGTGGGGGTTGGGGGTGCTGAACGGGAGCGGGGTGGGGGGGGAGGGGGCAGGGTGGGGACCAGCAGGAACTTGGAATTTCAAAAGCTCCACGGCTGAGGTCTGCGTGGTCCAGTGGAGGCGATACCAGGAAGCAGAACGAAACTGTACAAAACAAATGGCGAACAGGAGCGAAAAGATGAAATCGGAGGATCTCAGGGTCCGGAACGGAGAGTACGGAAGAGAGAACTGTCGGAACCAGGATTCCCAGAGCTCAGGGGCATGTTTGAAGAGCCCCCAGCGTCTGGCACAGGGGCCACGTAGAGGCCGTGCGGGTGCACGTGCCGTCACCGGGAAACCTCGGCTCCGAGGTGGGTGTCTCGAAGCTTAGCGAGAAAAGTGGGCCACGCCCCGAGGACCGGAACCAGGACCTCCGAGTCTCCGTACCACCTTGGCAGCTGGAGGGTGAGAACGACGCTTGCAGAGTTCGGAGGGAAAAGGCCCCCCAGCCTCAGATCCTGCACCCAGCCAGACAGCCGGTCACAGGCGAGGTAGGAAGGATGCTTGTCATCAGGCCGTGTCTCAGGAGCTCCCCCATTCGGGAAGCAGCAAGAGGACGGGCCGTGAGGACGCCAGTGAGGGGCACGTACGTGGTGAAGGACGTGGCACCAGCCCGAGGGAGGTCCAGGAGGACAGTCGTGGGCCGGGGGGGCACGATCCCGAGGAGTAAGGGGAATTGAGAGAGCACCCCATGTGTTTGTCACAGAGTCGGGGAAAGCATTACTAATGGCTGCATGGAAGACTAAGCAAGCAAGCAAAGGCAGTTACTTACTGTGGGAAAAACGACCTTTGCAAGAAAGGAAGTGTCGTCTCCTGGAGGGGGACACTCGGTGGAACCGACTTAGCCCACAGGTGTGCTCCGGCTGCGCTGGGAGCGGGGAGCTTGTGCCGGCGAACTGGGCCAGCTCCTCGTCTTCATAGTTCAGAAGCAGCAGACGGCTGGAAACATGCAGGTCGTGGAATATCTATAAACATGGTCGGAATTTGAGGTGAGAGAGAAATCAGGGTTTTGCTCTGGGGGCGGGTGGGATTAGGGAGAGAGGGCGGCTGGGTTTTCGTCCGCATCTCGTGGTACCCTCTGACTTCTCAACTAGGTACGCGTGTGACTTTGGTGAATAATAAAATGGGAATAAAAGGATTCTAAAGAGTTCAAGCCCCGGGATCCTGGTGGTTGGGGGCCCAGTTCCAACTGGTTCTGATCTGGGAGTGCTGGTTCCTCTGTCTTGGAGTTCTGGTGAGAATATGGATGAGCTGCCGCCGCCTGTGATGGGTCGGACCCTAGATTCCTGGGCGTTCCGTCCAGAACACCGGTGGTTTCCCATGGGACTCATGGGCGCGAGAGGTCCAGTGCCAGAACCCACAGCCACCACAGCAGGGTGGTGATCTGATTGCCATGGGGAGTGATTTCTCCCGGGTCGGCAGGAGCACCCTGTAAATGATTGCACCCAGGAAATGATCGCACCCAGTAAATGATCGCACCCAGTCGCCCTGGCAGCCTGTGGCCTGTCACTCCCCAAGGCGGCCCCGCCCCGCTGGCCCTCCCTGTTTCACTGTGAGGCTCCCTCTGCCTCCCCTTAGATGTGCCGGGAGCCGGGAGCCGGGCTGGCTTCCTGCTGTCCTGTCCCCCGACCCCGGTGCTGGCCTCACCCCGAGAGTGCAGACTGCCGAGGGATGGTGGGGCGCTGAGGCCCCACTCTGCCCCCTCCTGCTATTGTACATCGTGTCTGGGTGGCTGTAGGGGTGGAGGGGCTGTGGAGGGGCAGTGTGCCCCCCGCCCCACCTGCCCTGCAGGCCACCTGATGAGACTGGGGGTGTTCGGGAAGGCTTCTGGTGGCCGTGGCCCGAAGGTCAAGTTGGCCAGGCGGGAGGGCGGTCCATGGAAGGCGGGTGGTGGGCCACAGGGGTGCTGAGCTTGGGGGTGGTGGGCCACAGGCACCTGGCTGCAGCGCAGGGCCAGAGGGACGTGGAGGGACCGGGGGCCGAGTGGGCTGCATCCCCAGGACGTGGCAGGGGAGGGGTGCTTTGTGGCCATGGCAGCCAGGAGAGTGGAGTGGGGAGGGGCTCGTGCTAGTGTCAGGGGTGCTACCTGGGGGGTGGGCCGTCGGGTGGGGGCAGTGGGCGTGCAGAGGGGAGACGGCGGGGAGAGGACGGGGTGCAGCTGTCCCTGGAGGAGGCCCCTGCAGAGCTGGGGCTGCGTGACCACAGAGTTTGGCCCTCGGTCCCGGTGTTTGGAGGGGTGTCTGCGCCCGCGTGGTGACCGGTCAGCGCAGCCATCCTCAGCTGCTGTTTTCCTGTGGTCACTTTGTCATGTGGTCACTTTGTCACGTCTCGTCTGCGGGCCTGAGGAGGGCAGGGCCGCCTGCGGCACTTGTCCCGTGCGCCCCATCCCCCACCCTCCCTGGCGCCCAGCGTGCTCCGGGCCTGCCCCCTGCCCCCGTTGGCTCCTCTGGGAGCTGGTGAAGGTAGGCTGAGGGCTGCTCAGCCGGACGTGGCTCTGCAGGGGCTGGAGGGAGGGCCACCAGGGCCCGGCCCGGGGTCCGGCAGCTGCAGAGCCCCCTTCCAGCTCTGGGGAGGCGGGCGTTCCCGCACAGACGTTTAATGGAGGCGAGGATGAGGTGTGTGAATTTACGAGTTCACTTCACTAGGACTTTGCCGGTGGGGGCTGCAGGGCTTGGGTGGGGCGCACTGAAAATGGGCCCTGGAGAGGGCACTGGGAGAGGCCCCGTTTAGGAACTCTGCCCACAGCCCATTCCTGAGGGCACGGCCCTGAGCTGCTGGGCGGACGGGCCTCATGGGGTGAGGTGGGGGATGAGGTGGGAGCCATCACCAGCTCTTGACCTTGGGCCCAGAGCCTTATCTGTGAGTGGGGTGATTGTCCCCACCTCTCAGGTTGGTGGGAGGATCCTCTGGTTAATGGACAGAAGTTCTATTTGAAGAGCTGCCACACTGCTTTTCACTCAGGCCCTTTGCTCCAAAGCTGCCTCCTCCAGGAAGTCTTCCTTGTTCAGCATATTGCCTTCTGGTTACTCAGTGCCCAGAGTTTATGCGTTCAGAATATAGGAGTGTGTGGGCCGCCCAGGCTATTGGCGCAGTGAGGGCCAGGGGCCAGGAGCCAGGGCAAGGGTTGGGGAGCAGGAGTGTTAGTTGTGTGGCTGATCAGGGGAGCCTCACCCCGAAGGGCCTGAGGAAGAGACCCCAGGCAGGGCAGCAGCGGATGCGAACAGCATGCTGGTGGGACGGGGAGCCAGTGGGAGGCCAGGGACAGGCTGGGAGAGCCGTGCGGGGTGTGGGGGCGGGGGGGGGGGTGTGTGGCTGACAGGCTGTGCACCGGGGAGGACCGACTCGGGGACCTTGCTCTGCTCTGTGGGGACATGCCCTCGGGCTTCGGTGGATGGGGTGTGGTCTAGCACAGTCGTTCTGGCTGAAAGGTGGGGCGAGCTGGGCAGAAGCAGGGCTGGGGGGCTCCCCCAGTGCCACCGGGGGAGGGGCCCCCTCTGTCGCTGGCCTGATGGTCAGACCAGTGGGGTTTGCTGAGGTGCGAGGCCCGAGGAAGGCGAGTCCCCCCTTCTGCCCGAGCAGCTGCCCAGGGCAGGGCCGTTTGTTGAGGGGGGCAGGCAGGGCAGAGCGGAGTGTAGGGGGGCTGGCCTGTTCCTGGGGGGCAGTCTAGGGCGTGGCTGCAGGCGGGAGAGGAGGGGTCCGAGGCCGAGAGGGAAAGTCACCTCACTTGTGGAGATGAAGCTGCCGTGCGCAGGTTGACAGGTAGGGGGGTGCCCAGCCGAGGGGACACCCCAGCGGACTGCCGAGGGTGGAGAGCTGCACCCCAGAGGCCGGCACAGGGAGCGCTGAGGCCTTGCTAGGAGGGGGCCCCCGACCTTAACACATGAACTCTGAGGGGCCACAGGGTGGGCTAGGCTGCGGTGTGGAGCCTGAATCTGAAACGTGCCGGGAGGCGGTCCCCAGCTCCCGGGGGGACCCGTGCGGGCTGCGTTGCAGGGCCAGCTCGTGGGGCGATGGGGGGGGCGGGCGTCGGCCGACATGTCCGCAGCCCGATGGGACGCCGTGGCCCCGTAGTGGGTACGGAGGTGTCCTCAGCACCGGTGAGCACCCTTGTTCCCTGGAGTGCCTCCCTCTGCCTTCGACGGTTTGGGGCGTCGGGCTGAGCTGTCCCAGCTCTTGTGCGGTCACGAGACTCGGTTTCCCCCTCAGCCTTTCTTAGGAGAGCAGGTCACGGCGACCACACCCCTGGCCACACAGGTGGCTTTTCCTCCTCACTGAACGGTGACTCACGTGTGCGTGCGTCCACAGAGCTGCCGCCCGACCCAGAGGGAGTAACCCTGGCACCCCAGAGTCGCTTCTGTGTCCTGAATCAGTAACCCCCCACCCCCAAGCAGTATCCCCCCGTCTGTCGCTGTCTGCCCAGTTCTGAGCCTGATATAAGTGGAAACACGAAACACCGCACAGCACCCGGCCTTTGGGGTCTGACTCCTTGTGCCCGATGCGTGGGGTCCGGCCTTGCCAAGCGCAGCCGTGGTTCGAGGCGTCCGTGGCCCGTCGTCCGAGGGGCACGACTCGCTCATTCTGCTGCTCCCGACGTTCCTGTCGTGCCGAACGACACGGCCAGGGTTGTTCCAGCACCTGAGTGACGGTGGCGTCTCGGGCGGTAAGCAGGAGTGGGTCTCTCGGATCGTGGGGCGCACCTGTGTTTAGCCTCAGTGCATACTGAGTAGTCAGGCTCTGCGCTGTGCGTGAGTGAGTGGCCGGAGAGACCCTCGTC